>JAYJMB010087911.1:2204-20394 GCA_036873735.1 Pouteria campechiana
TTGAATAGTTGGCAAGCATCTCATCTTCCTTTCTGTCAGTTATCACTAAGGATGTATTTGTGTGTGTGTGTGTGTGTCACGGTGGTGTATTCGCCTGACATTTGAATTATTGTGTAGTCTGTCTGTTGAAATTGAGATATTTGTTACAAAGCCTTTGATCTAGATCGTGCATTCAATGACTTTGTCTTCTAGGCACTATAGTTCTTTATAATCGTAATGCATGGAAATTGCTTATGTATTGGTGTGCTGAACTATTCCTTCAACTTGCACAGACTAGGTTATCTAGGAATAGTTCTGTTCTTGTGAATCTCGTTGACTGATCTCTTCTCCCAACTTCTCCGGAATTACCAACTTGTGCAGAGTTTGAATTCCTACGACACAAATGAAAGTCAGGTGGGCCCCCGAGCTAATTAGTTCGATCGGCCTTACAATAGAAATGCAAATACCCAATTCGTGTAGGTCCATGGCACAATCAAGTGGACCCATTCTGGGGAGAAGCGATCGAAGCAACACCTGATATTTAACTGCATACATGATCAGTATTCCGATAGAAAAATTAAAACAGGTAATTAAGGAACCCTTCCTTCCTGGCAACTGTGCGGTTCCTATGATAAATGGTCGATTCCGTAATCCTGATCAAGGCTGCTTTTAGAGAGAAAAACTAACAATAATAATCATGATGGTAAAAGCAAAGAGCCCAAACAGCAGAAGTAAAATTTCTATGTATTAGGATGAAGACATGGCATAGGTCCAGTCATGGGACAAGACGCTGCAATAACACGCACCAAATCCCACATGGGGATGGGGTGAAGCTCCGCCATCTCTCTCTCTAGGCTAAGAGTGCGACGAGGTCATCCAGTGACTTGAGTGTCTTCTCGTAGTAAAGGTAAGACTCGTATATTTTAGGCGTCCGCACGTGAATATCCAACTGAAAAGACAACGATGTATTGATTGTTCAGTAAGTCAGTTGAAAATCGGCATTTAAAACCTGAAAGAGGTTGCTGAAGAAGAGGGAAGTAAGTAAAAAGAGATAATGGACAAGAGGTGGGGGGGCGACCTCAGTCATGTTATCGACCAACTCGTTGGCAGTTTTGACGTAGGTGCTCCGGCGTGCTGGGGGCAAAGTGGCAAATGCATTTTTCAAGTCGGATTCAAGGTAAGCCTGCTTAAGACGGATGTATGCCATCACATACTTCCAGCACATGGTGTCCAGCATCTCTCTCAAGGACCGCATCCCCTCAGCTGTCTGTCTGATGCGTGCCGCTGCATCCTCTGGAGAAAGCGCCGGTTCAAAATACCGTTCCCATATGAATGACCGTCCTCCCCAGCTCTGAGCTGAGGCAGGGGGAGGAGCGGCAGCGGCAGCAGCTGAGGACGCCAGCAGCGTCGAAATGATGGACAGTCGCCGGGTGGGCTTGTGTTGGCTGTGGGATTTTGGAGATACTCTGGGCATCTGCTCTTTGCGGGTGTTCTGATGATTTGTGGACTTTTGGGGAGCGTGGCACATCACCATTTGCTTGGCTAAGCTAGCCATGGGCACGGAAGAGAGAGAGAGAGAGAGAGAGGGAGAGAGAGAGAGAGAGAGAGAGAGAGAGAGAGAGAGAGAGAGAGAGAGAGAGTGGCGTGAAGAAAATTTACAAGACAGTTTCCAGAAGCCATTTTGGTCGTTGCTCCTCCAATACACAGCTAACTATTTGCCACGTGGCACTCATTCAGCTTCTCGTTTGGGATAAGGAAATGGGCGTGCCAGGCCATCCCCAGCAAGCTTCTCTCTCCCTCCATCCATCCGTCCATCTTAGCTTTAGGATTGTCAAATGAAAACAAGAGATAGACATGCCACTCCCGTTGCATTATATGAGTAATATCCTGCCGTCCATCTGGCCGCTCCAATCACCTTCAAGCATCGACCTAGCATGCGGTACGTTTACTGTCTTATCAGCACCACCCAACACCCAAGGACCCACAGGTACAAAGTCGACTTCAAGCGAGCCATTGGCTATAAGAAGCGCCTTTATGAGATGGCTAGTCATGTTGGGGGTAAAACCTCCCCATTTTACAGGGGATCAACAAGGATCGAGAACGTCTATTTGGGTTTTTATGCCGTGGGTAGAAGTCTCCTGGAATGGATGGCTACTCATTTTGAGGTGGAACCAGCCTACTCAACAAATTCAATTGGGTTTTTTGTACAATTTTTGGGTCATTTCAGTTCTACAATCTCTTCAGCTTGTTTACCTGTTTGAATGCTGGTCTTTCAGAGTTGGAACCACCAATGGTTGCACAGAGTATACCTCTTAACTGACGTGTGCTGTGTCAATGGAGCTGCTGCCTGGTTCTGGTTTTTGAACTCCTCTGTTTCTCATTGCCTCTCTCACCGTCGATACTTCATTCCATTGGCCTGCACTTGCATACATGTTTGCAAGAAGAACGTAGTCTCCACTATGATCTGGCTCCAGCTCCAGAATACGCCGCCTCACGCGCTCCCCCAGTTTGAGGTTCCCATGGACACGACATGCCCCCAGCAACGCCCGCAGCACGACGGCATTGCAGTCAATGGGCATGCTTCTTATCAGTTTGTAAGCCTCATCCACAAGTCCTGCCCGTCCAAGAAGATCAACCATGCAACCATAGTGCTTTATGGTGGGCATAATGTTGTAGTCCTTCCTCATGCTATCAAAGTACCTCCTGCCTTCATTCACCATTCCTCTGTGACTGCACGCACATAAAACTCCAAGAAAGGTAACATCATTTGGCACTCCGAATTCCCATTTCTGCATCCTGGAGAAGACTTGCAACGCTTCTTCTGCATACCCGTGCATAGCAAGTCCTAGTATCATGGCATTCCAAGAGACCACGTTTTTGTCCTTCATCCGATCAAACACCTGCCGTGCTCTATCAATTGTTCCGCATTTCGCATACATGTCGATCAGAGAATTGGAGACTGAGGTGATTCCTTCGAGCCTAGTATCATTGATTAGAGAATGGATCCATATTCCAAAATCCAAATCGCCCAAATAGGAGCATGCCGAGAGGATGATCACCAATGTGGCATCATCCGGTTCGAACCCATTTAACTGCATTCTGGAGAACAGCCTCAGTGCTTCTTTGCATTGGCCGCAATTGACACAGCTGTCGATGATGGTATTCCATGCTACCAAATCCAGTCTAGGTATTTCTTCAAACAATTGTCGTGCAGTCTCAAGGTCGCAGAGCAGGCCATACATGTGAATGAGGGTGTTCCTGACATAGACATGAGAGTCGAGGCCACGTCTAATGGTAGAGCAGTGAAGCTGCTTCCCCAATTCAAGCGCTTTCGCTTGCCCGCATATCTTGAGCAAGAAAGATAAGGTGAAGTTGTCTGCAAGCTCCGAACGCTCGAGCATCCTCTTGTAGACGGCGAAAGCTTGGCGGGGCTGGTTGGCGTTTCCATATCCTCTTATCATGGTGTTCCAGATAAACCCATCAGGGCGCTCAATCTGTTGGACCACGGAGACGGCGTAGTCCATGGAGCCGTCATCTGAAACCGCACAGAATCCTATGATGCGACCGACGAGGAAGATGTCCTGGGCGAAGCCAGTCTTTATGATGTGGGCATGTATTTGGTTGAGATGTATCATGGTAAAGCATGTCTTGAAGAGAGAGACGATCCTCTGCTCTCTTGAGTGGCTGCGGGTTTCATCAGGCGGTTGTGGGTCATCCCCAGCTGCTAGTGTTGCATTAAGATGATGATGGTGGTGGTGGTGGTGTAGACAAGGGAAGGGAAGAGAAGGTAAGTTAATGGAAGTGTCACAGAACGGAGGGAGAAAAGGATTGTGGGCGGTCAATGCAGGTATCCTCCTCAAGTAGTATAAGAGAGGGAGCATAATCGTCAATTATCATATAATACAGGACTAGTAACGGGGATAGGTTCTCCACAGGGATCCATCAACGTGCATGATAACCAACCAATTTCGTTTTGCCGTGCCCCGAAAGTATGTTATGTTGTCTGCCTACAACTCGTATGTTGTAATTCCAAAGCCAATTCCAAGACTAGTGGTAGAGGTCGGACGTGACGCCAATGAGTATAAACCCGCCCAGAGGGCCACGCCAAGAGCATCTTTAATGGTGTGATTTTAAGTAATTTTCCTTTTAAAAAATGGATGAATGTCCAGTGGGCTTGGCAAGGTGAGCTCTGTCCCGTCAAACAATCCTTGCACGGCTCCTGGTTTATGTCTGAACAAGCCCAGGCCTAAGGGAATCCCAGCCCATGGCCTTTTTGGAGGCAGGCTCCAGACCTGATGACTGGGTTTCTCCACATTAATGGAATCAACAACCATACACAAGTGTGAAGGCCATCTCCCCATCACGTCATTAGCATTGCTAATCAAACAAACAATAGGCATTCCCACTAGGAAAACATTGGGTGGTATGGCACTTGTTTAGATAAATCGCCGCCTTGAAATAACTGGGCCATACCAACGGCGCTAACCTTCTCCAAGCTCCTTTTCACTGATCATTAGGGGAGTCGCACTGCTTTATTTTGTGGGCATCACCCCAAACCGTAGATGGGCAGATTATCTGGCCTGATTTTTCGTGGTTTACTCTAGATGGGTTAGAACATGTCACAAAAACACACATTTGGATCTTAGATAGCCTATCTTCAGGCTGCCTTATTAATCAGCCAATACAATTTGGATATTTTGGCACAGACTCAGGATCTTACTGTTGGACACGGCAAGAATTCACACAGAAACGATTGCATTAAAAGGATATTAGTGATTTGACAGTAAGAGCGTCAATCTAGGAACGTCTGGAAACGCCGAGCTTTAGTCCGTGGGCCATGGACAAGATGGTCATCATCCTGTATCTAACAGGATGCTCAGGCACCAAGTTGAAGACGAAGAATCTGCAGATGATAGCCGTCGTCATCTTCATCTGTAGATATGCAGAGTCCTTGCCCAGGCATATCCTCGGCCCACCCTGCAAATCATGATTATACACCTTCACCATGTGATGGAAAACAGCTCAAGTAAAGCCACGGAGAGAGTGTCAGACACTGGTGTCAGGTAGCAAGAGGTAGACTCGAGTTGAGAATAAAGTGTTTGCACCTGGAATGCAGTGAACTTGAATGGTGAGACGGTCTGGAGGACGCCATCTTTGAACCACCTCTCGGGCCTGAATGATGCAGCATCTGGACCCCAGTTGTACTCCATTCTACCCATGGAATAAGGAACATAGGTCACCATGCCGCCGGCTCTTAATCGGGTTCCATCAGGTAAAACATCATCATCTAATATGCCTTTGGGGTCCTGCAATAACACATTATGAGTAGCATACGTACCCATGTTCATGAGTCAAAAGTTTGTTTATGAAAGATCAGGATGGTCTAGCCATCTAGTGACACAAAAATCATGCATGCAGAACATGGAATTTTGATCTTTTTTTTTATATATATGTTTTCTTTTTTCTTTATTTTTTTGATATTTTTGAATCCACAACTGCACCTTCACATGGGTGAGTCTGTTTAATACTGGTTGGAGCAGCTTGACTTTTAGCCCACAACGTTGGAATGAAAGGCTGTGCCCTTGAATAATTGGGATCTTGCATCTGCGTGGATTAGGACTCATTTTGCATCGAAGACCACATTTCTGGATTCTGTAAATAAGTACCTATAATCAGAGGGATCTAAAGTTCCATTCCGGATCAGAATCCCCTGTAGTGAGAACGCTAGATGCCATGGAAACCTTAATGAAGCTTAGTACCTGAGGGACTGCCGGGTATAGGCGAAGAGTCTCTGAAATAGCAGCATGCAAGTAACTCAACCTTCCCAATGAATCATATGTCAAGAGATCTGCAAATTGAACCATCCTTTTATTGAAAGATTCGGTATCCTTTGGGTCGTATGGAACCAACTTGACGTTCTCCTCATTGCTTCTCTGTTCCTCAAAAAATTTAAGCTCTGAATAGATCTTTTGTGCCACGAAGGGATGGGTGATGATCATGTAAATGAACCATGAGAGGGTTGTAGCAGTCGTGTCGCGGCCAGCAATCACAAAATTCAGAACCACATCCCTGAGGTTTTTGTCGTTCAAGTTGCTGTCTGGGTTCTCACTCAATTCAATGAATCTTGATAGTATATCGTGCTTCAACTGTTGTAATCAGGCATAATTAACACTGTTAATTAGAAGACTAAATTGTTCTGCAGATGCATGCAACTTTGGCAAAATGCTAGAATAGAAAAAATGGCCAGTATGGTTCTTTGTAAACTTCGCACCAATTTAGTTGAAGATGACAGCAGCCCCACTTTGGCCATCTGTTTTTTGATGAGTTTTCCAAATTAATTTCTTGAACACCCGATGTTACAAAAACTGGAACCTCAAAATACCCATCTTAGTGAAGATGATTACCTTCTCTTCCTTACCAGTTCTTTTCGCTTCTTGAATTTCAGCTTTCCTCTTATGGATCATTGAGTACGTGAAATCGTTGACTGTTTTAATGCTTTGATTAAGCAAAGCCTCCGAACCAATGTGAAGGAACCTTTTTATCCTCCACAAAGGATCAATGAACCGAAGTGTGACAACTGTATTTGCAGTGTCAAAGGCTTGAGCAAAAGGATTGTCCGGTAGCTGGCGTGATAGAGTTCCTATCTCTACACCAAAACCCACCTTACATATAGAATCCAGCGTCATTCTCATCAGCAAGTCCTGAGGAGAGAAGCAAGTTAATGTCCTTGAGCCATCCAAGATGTCTTCAAAGCATAAACTACAATAAAAAAAGTTTAGATACCACTAGAAAATGTCTCTACTAATTTGGTAATGGTCCATCCGATAATCTAGGCAATGCTTCTGTCTTTTGCTCAAACAGGCTAATTTTTTACCAAGGGCTCTGTAGATGAGCAGATGCTGCATACCAATGCATCATGGAAGCTCGTAGAGACTAACAAGGCATATAGGAACTGTTCCTCTGAAGGATGAGAAAAACCTGCATGTCTACTTGTTGGCTATGGACAGAAGCTAGGCACAAGATTGCTGATAGCTTGAGGGCATACTCTCTGAAGACCAGTGTGCTAAAATCCCTCAAGTTTCTTGATGCAAACTCCAAGCTTGCAGTCTTTCTCTGCCGCTTCCACATCTCCCCATCTGCATTAAAAATTCCATCTCCCAGCAACACTTCCATGTATGAATGGTAGACTTCGCCCTGCATCATCAAACAATACTCTTCTAATTAAGGTTCTGAATCATGAAGATACTGACCTTCACACTCTTTAGAGCGCCGATCTTGACAGTACTGCTGACTATACATTGTGTTATTTGACAAAATAAATGCAACTGAATTGTGGATGAACCTTATTTTCAAAGAAATGGCTGTTATAAGGTAAAGTGCAGTCTGGTGGCTAGCAATATAGGGTATCGAGACCACATATATATCATATAACATTGGGAAATACCATTTCAGTATGCATAAGCCTAAACTCGTGAATTAGGTTTGAAGGTTAGCAGCATCAATGCCACAGTGCCGACCAATTAAGAGCTAACCACATCAACTGCTCTAAGAGTTAAGGATTAAGTGTGCTATGGTGGCTGCTCTCAATTTCAAATGGCAACTAAAGGGATTGAACAACACCAATTATCTTTCTTTCCATTGTCCTTCTCTTTCATTGCATACAGAATATAAACCATAACATGGATAATTTGGTAGTGCAACCAAACAAAATACTCAAAATGCATAATATATTATGATATTTAAATATAATACAAATAAAAATCTTGGTATAAGATTATCATAATACTTTTTCACAGATAAAAACAAATACGCTCTAAATCATCGGCAGCATTTGTTTTAGATGTGAACCTCCTGATCGATGAGTAAATGGGCCAGACCCGTGTCCGGTTGTCATCCTGGTCAACATCTGCTTGGACAGCAAGAAAAGGTTCTGCTCCTCCCTTCCAGGTTGTTAGTCATGCTGGATGTGGAAATTCATAAGCTAAGCATGCATGTAGGGATAGTACTTGGACTTCTAGAGGTTTGAGACTCTCGTCATGTGAATATTGTGTAATGGACAGAATTCCTACCCTCTTGTTGATCCAACGTGGCAAACGCCTTTCATGTCCTAAAAAGTGCTGCCATAATTTTTTATGAATGTTTGACGGGGTGTTTTATAAGTGCTTCACCCCACTGCCAAAGGCTAAAAAAGTGCAGTTTCTCATGAGCCCTAAATTGAAGTTTCTACGGTTTTCACCGTCAGGCTAAACAGGCCCTTCAGGATGATTTGCTTGCACGTGATTGTGTCAAACAAATGGTCATCAATTTTTCGATAATGCTTTACTAATTAAGAGTCTAGCGTGGGACGATGATTATGCTTAATGGGTCCTACAATGCAAAGCCCATCTTAAAAGTAACCCAACATAGTTGGCATTGACCTCGATCAATTAATCTAGTGCACTGTGTGGTTTCATCCTATATAATTATGAATTGGTAGTTATAATTAGCCAATAAATGCAGTTAGGTGTACCGTAATTACCTTGGGATAATTGGCGAATTTAGTCTTGAGAACATGCTCTACGTTGGCTGGATCAGCAATGTAAGTGTAAGATGTGAAAGGCATGGGGACGGTGACGGTTCTGGATTTGGAAAAGTACTCCACCAGCCAGTCGTGCATACGGTCGTAGTTCATTAGCTGTTCGATTGCTGCGCCAATGAGAGGCCACGTCTTAGGTCCTGCCTTTCTCCTCTGGGACCATCTATGGATCACAACCCATGACAGTAAAGCACAGCCAACCGTCATCGTCGTTGCCATGGTAATCCATCCACCGAAGATGGAAGTGAGAGAACTCTTTTCTTCATCCATGGATCTAATCTGGAATAGGAGGAATACCGCTAGAGCAATGAACGCAAATATTTTCATGGATGGGTTAATTCGTTGAGATTTAAGAAGGGGTTTGGTGCTTTTATATATATATATATATGTGTGTGTGTGTGTGTGTGTGTGTGTATGTATATATAAGAATTAAACGAGATGGTTGAGCAACGAGGAAACAGCTAGCTAGCGTTGTGCAGCAATCTTGGCGTGCATTTGAGAAAAAGATGATTTCATCTCTTTGGCGTTCCAAACCTAACACGTAACACGACTATTGACTCCTGCTGTATCCATGCATGCATTTACGCGGACTCGCACTCCAAGAGATGAGCGCAAGAAGATTGCTATCATCAGACAAAAGGCTCAAGTAGATGCATGATAGATCATGCATTCACACCAACCATTCAACTTTCAAATTGTACCAAAGAACGCAGATGCTGTTTGCATTCCTTTGCGAATCGAGGATTTGGGGTTCCCACCTGCAGCTTCATTGATTCCTCTTGCGTGAATGTATTCCAACCACAGCAAAAATCTGCTATGGGTCAAATAAATGTGAAAAGGTGATTACTGTCATTGTCAATGCCAATTCAGCGATTCTCGTTTTTCAAACCACTAATACTAGACATTTATAAAAATTGCACTTGGCTCGTTTAATTCGTCCGCAGAGTGAGCTGCCGTGAGTGGCACTTCGTTGAACAAATTCGGTCGTCCGTCCACTAGTAAGGCCTTCCTTTCGTAAAAAACTAAAAAATACTATTATTATTAGCTGTTTTTTTAATCTAAGCTTAATTTGTGGCAGAAGCACTCGTACCAAATCCAGAATTAAGATCATAAATACACAAGACCACACACACTCTCATATCCAAGACACAAGATTTAAGTGGAACTCCGCCTAGAAGGAAAAACTATGGGAATGATAATCAATCCAATATGAAAATAAATTATAGAGATACACTCAAAATGCCTCACGCAAGTCTCATAGAATGCCTAACATATATCTCCAAATTAACACTCTTGTAACCTTTCTTGAGAAAAATTCTAAGATCTACATAATGACTCCCTTATCTTAACTCTAAAAATATCTCATAAAATTCTTAACTGAAACCTTAATATATAATTGTTTTAATAAACTTTCCTATATGAACTTTCCTAAACTCATCTCACATTCACCAGCCCACTAGACTTTTGCATAAGTTAAGACACAAAAAGCAAAACGGAATTAACTACACGAATCCCATTGTTGATCTTGGATTATATGTTTTCTAAGCCAAACTACTTTCATACATTTTTTTTAGTAAGCTCTAATCACATTTTACTTTTCTTTCCTTTAACTCATATAAAAAAGGCCATTGAATGCTAGCCTTTGTGGGCGCTACTGGGCGGCTTATTTTTTTAGAACTAAAATATGAAAGATTAAAAAAATTGGACAGCTAAATTAAAGAAATTTGGCCTATTTTAACTTCAGAATATTGCACTGCACACGAAGATTAGGGTTAGGAATCGATGAGCTGCTTTTATATAACATGTGCCTTCAATGGTGGAAGAGGCCACGGGAGTTGGGAGGCTTGCGGAACTGATTAGTACAGCCTCCCAATATAATAATGCATCTGAAACTTGGGTATTAGGGAAAGGGGAGAAAGCAAAGTCTTAGGCATAAAGTGCTTCTGCAATCTTATCTCAATGAATTGAAAGATACCCGTGCATCCATTAATTTAAAGAGACTAGCTAGCATTTTCCACAGCAAAATATTTTAAATTGGAGAGTCTCGTGAATGCTCGTTTTGAACAAGACCACAGAGAGAATCAGATGATACGCTACTGGCGCCAGAATTTGGCAGAGCCATCCGTCCATGGATGCACAAGGCCAGGATCAACGTACTAGCCTTAAGAGATTTGTAGCTATGGTTGAGATTCACTCCTAACAATTGTTGCTAGATAGATAGACGGATGGATCAAAAACGGCAATCGATTGATCAAACCATGTCGTATTTACTGTGGGGAGCTATAGATTTTTTTCCTATCATTTTATGTGTTACAGTCAGTATATGCCTCTCGCTCATCTAACTCTTTTAAAAATACGAAAAGGAGGTAAATGAATGATGTGTGGGGTCCTTTGAAGAAAATTGAGCCAAATTTCTATTGGGCACACCGTTCCAACCCTTGATTATACCTTCCTCTATAGGGAACTGTCCTTTTTCGAGACATTGGCCATGCCGCTTCAGCCACGTGACCAAGGACACGCTCCATCCGGATAATTCCAAAGCACGTAAGGCTCTCATGCCCAATAATTGGCATGGACAGCAGCAGTTATGCTAGAAAGAACATGGGCTTGGAGGCTTTAATTATTCTGCTTTTAAACTCTCCCCTTGAAAAGCTGCTGCATGCCTGCACGCCCATTTTAATTAGTGAATTCTAGAATATTTTATGTGTAGCTGCGGCGTTTTATGACCAAAGCTTGAAAGATCATGTATTGTGCAGTTTCAGAATCAAAAGTACAGAGTAGGAAATTAAAAGCCGCAGCAATGAAACGAATCTCGGAACTCGAAAAGGAACTCGAAGACTCACGGGCTCTGCGATCGATCGAGTTCCTCCTCATTCTTAATTATGCAAACACGCACAATCCCTCCAATGGATCGATGGGATGGGGAGAGCTTGGAATTAAAAGACTGTGCTGTCGCCGAAATACATTTTGAGTTGGGGGCAGAGGACATGACAGCCAAAAGGCAATGCTAGCGAGAGCGAGTGGCGCATTGCAACATGGCCAATTCATTGTGGGGTCTATGACTGTGCATGGCAAGCGGCAGCAGCCCCACACGTGGGGATTGGATAACGATTATATATCTAAGATGCAATACCGGCAATTATTAGGAGCCGGCGTGAGAAGAATATACGAAGATGCTGCCACCATTCTCGAGTCCCAAAGGAATCATCATATCCCAATCCCATCTCATGATGATATTATAATAAAATATCAAATGGTTGGGTTAGGCCCAACTCTAATAGTTATAACCATACATACATGCATACATAAAATATTTCTTTCTTGCATGTGACCGACTGTCTGACTGGCTGACCATCCCATGTTTTTCCAACGCTACCGAACCCTGCCTAACTCATCTCCCACTCCTTAGTTCCCTTACTTTTCCACCAATCGGAGCAGTCCGTCCGATTGAGGGTGACGTGTCCACGCTTCCTTCCTCCTGCTACTGCCAAGGAAACATGGGCCCACCCATCATGCCAACTCAGCACCCTCCTCCTCGCGCTTAGAAAGTCAACCCTCGGGTTAGCTACAGCGCTTGGCGTGGTTATGCCCTGTTGTCTCCTCGCACGCCCCGGAGCGGAGCAGGCGCTTGGCATCGGTAATGGTTAACCACCGCCTTCTTCCCCGCTCTTTCCGCAGTGCTGACGTGGCGGATGTGGACGTTGAGTGGCGATGGAAAATCTTAGCCGTTGGTTCGTTGAGGTTGCCGCGCGGATTGAAATTCTGAAGGGGAGAGAAACGCGTCGGGAAGTTATTTGTGGACAATGGGGGGTACGGAAAAAACGGAAAAAAGAGGCTCGGATGATATGACATGTGATATGATCCTTGGGATTAGGAAAGGAATTGTCTCGTTTTTACTTTTTCGTCGATTCCGCCGAGCAAATTTACCCCTCCGTCAGGCCCAAACTCACAGATAACGCTTCTTAAAATGACACTTGTACCCCTCACGGAAGGGGCAAATAAGAGCAAACTTGCGTCGGTCGGTGAGCCTATTTCTGTAAATTCGCCTGCATAACATATGATCTTTCCGTGGGCTGTGGGTGGTCCAACGTAAATGATTTTATTATTAATAAACTAACTCTTCCTTTTTAAGCCTATTTGGTTAGCATGAAAGGAATCATCCTTTATGTCACACCCAATTCATATATGGGTTCTGCACATATGCGTATAATTTTTGCACGCATGAACCTTAGCCATCGGATTCGGAGCATAGGAAGAGAGGGAGACAAGGAGAATGGAAGATCAATCAAATAGAGTAACCGCGTAGCCGTTGGAATTTTAAAAAAACAAAACAAAACAAAAAAGAGTTTTACAAGCTTCAACTTCTAATTCTATCAATAAAAAAAAAAGAAAATTTTCATTCAAAATGAGCGATGCAATATATCTTTCATAAATAAATAAATTTTAAATAACAAAAATTTCCATTCCATGAGGCCAACCGCTGGGATTGCTAAATTTCAGACCATCCTCACATCCAGGCTAGCTTGCATCTAGACCTCAGCTACCACATTCCAAAAGGAAAAAGAAAAAATACATAAAAGCCCTTTTGACTCATGGGAATTCATTACCAGTGGCTTATGCACGATTCACCCATTATTTTGGATGATTGAAAAACTAAGATTTGAAGACACAAACTCTTTTGATCTCAATTAAGATTGTAATCTATATATGTTCTAATTATCAAAAAAACTTTATTAGTTAAAAGAAACTTAGCTTTATAATTAGCATAGAAATTAATAAAATGAGTCATTGGAAAAACTGCATATAAAAAATAATTGTAAAATGCTCTTAATCGTTTAAAATAGGAATAATTATTATGTCTAAAAAATTAATAAAATTGGGTCAGGCTAGTTGCATTTTAATAAAATAAGAATTATGAATATCTAAACTTTAAAATTAATAAAATATTTAAAAAATTATTTCTAAAATTTAGAAAACTATTAAAAGAATGCATATCAGAAATGAGTTTAGTAACGCATATCAAAAATAAATTTTTTGATAATAAAATTATTTTATTAACTTCACTAGTCCAACTACGTTTAAGGAAAAAAATAAAATATTAAACAAAACTCAACTACTTGCATTTTTAAAAAATAACTATAACACCAAACAATTGTTCAGTATTTTAAAAAAATTACCACAAACTACCTAACAAAACTAAGCCAAGCTAGTTGTATTTAATAAAGAATAAAATCCAGTTATGCCAGTTGCGCTTATGCTTTTTTAACCTAAATACCAAACAAAACTTTGGTGAGTTTTATTTAAAAAAATTAAAACTAAAACATCAAATAAAACTCAGACTAACTGGTTGTATTTTAAAAAAATTAGCCAAAACATGGAAAAAAACTCGGCCATGCTATTTTAGTTTTATTTAGTATTTTTGTTATTTTATTTTAAATAAACTTTCTTAGCCTAGTTTTGTTAAGTGTATTGGTTAATATTTTTTAAACTCGATTGATCAAGTTTTATTCAGTATTTTGGTTTTAATTTATTTTTAAAACATAATTGACCAAGTTTTGTCTAGTGTTTTGGTTAATTATTTTTTTAACATGCAATTAGCTTGGCTAAGTTTTTTATGTGTGTTTTATTTTTTATTTTATTGTAGCTAACATAGATTTGTTTGGTATTTTTTTCATAAATGTAGCTAGCCTAGCAAAGTTTTATTAGATTCGGGCATCTATGACTACCTTGAGCTTTATAATCCAGTACCAAGTATTCACTAACTCTTCTAGTAAAGCCTTCACCCGATTAAGAGCCTTCATGTGCCCAATGTCAAGTTTAATAAGATATAGGTTGGCCACCTAAAGTAATGAACAAGCAAACTTGTATTAAGCATCTAGAGACTTGATCTCTTGAAGCAATCTACCAATCTCTACATTGGAGATCAAGTAATTACTCAAATTGAAGTTTTGTGGGTCCATCTTTGAAATTATCTTCAATTGTCCATAAATAGTAATGGGCGGCAACTTATATTGGCCATGTGGGACAAGTTTTTATACATTAGAAAAGCTTCTGCGGGTGGCCAATTTGATAAGAGCTAAAAATAGACTATATTGATATCTGTACATAGATTTACATTAATGTTTATTTATGAATTGTGAGTATAAGAAATTGAACATAATGAAAGTAGTCACAAAAGATCAAGTAAACCAAAAAAACTAGTTCCACTATGTCTCTTTGAGGGAGGGACTAGTGTTAAAGAAACATAGCATAAAATAAGTTCTTTAGCTGACAAATTAGCTACATCAAACTCTTAATTATGATAGGAATACCATTCAAACCATAACAAATTTTCCCATAACTTTACCTAGAGCCCATACCGCTCCGAGAGAGACTTCTAATAAAACTAAATGATATATAATCCTCAAAAATATCTCCTTAGTGAGGAAACCTCACAGTCCTAATGTACAATATTGCTCTTGGTGCACACCGACCCAAGCTAAACTATAAAAATATGGGTATACACATCCAATGGACGTAAGCTCTCTTAATTATCTAGATGTCTCTCTCACAATCCTATTACTGACTTGAATATCAAAGTATTTATGCTAAGATCACTCATTATGCCCTCTGACATTTTCTCTATCTTACAGGATTTTCAGTTAGAATTCTTTTATAGCAATTTAGTAAAGACTCAAACATTTTCATACTTATCTATTTTTCTACCAAAAAATTTATTAACTTTCTTTTTATTTACTTTAGTTTGATGCTATTCCTGTGTTGCTAATATCTTTTTGATTAATTTTTTCATGGTTTTCATTTATTTAATAATGCCCTTGATAACTTTTGAGGAAGGATAATGGTGGCATTGTAACAATATTAATTACCCTTTGGTTCTCTAGCTAAGTGAAAATGAACAACTTTCGCTGCAAACCTTAGCTAAATATAAAGCAGGACTTAAGCAACTATTTGATAGTACATTAAATACTTGATCCAAATGCATGTTTAATTCACGCGTTCTCCTGGTTTGAACCATGTAAAGAGGGTTGATCTTATTTCCAACACAGAAATTTGCACTTTGGCGCGGTTGTGTAAGTAGGAATTAATGCTAGTAATATATACTCCAGCTTTTCTTAGTTTATAGAAAATAGAAATTGATTCCTTGACATGTAGCACTTGAGTTGTCTAGATTTCGTGTTCTTTCTATTGAGAACCAAAATAAAAAATGAGTTTAAAAGCAAAATGCAAAAGGGGGGTTGGAGATTTTTTTTTTTTTTTTCTAGTACGAAGGTTTGTTGGGTTTTTTCGCTTTTCTTCTTTTCTTTCATTTTTCTTCCTGTAGCTGCTTTTAACTCAACATCAAAAGCCAATAGTCAGCTGGAGCAGATAACACAGACGAACGGTGGCAACTAACTTTGAAACCAAACCCAACGGGTCTCAATCTCATCCATCATAGAATCTGGAAATCATTAAAAAAAAAAAGATTATCCTATAATTCTTGTCTTCATTGCTGGCTAGATTTAAAAAAATTATATCAGTAGCTGATTTAAAAGTGCTTAGAATTTAGTCATCAATAAATTAGAATATACACCTCGAATTCTCAATCTAATAATAGCTTAATAGCAATAGAAATGATTCTGGCCTATATCAAAATACTGAAATAATAGCTTAAAGGTACAGTTCAATAGGATCGGACTCACTGAAATCTTAATAATATGACTTCGTTTTGGGATTGTCATGATGTTTTAATGATAGTTGAAAGGATTGTCATATTTAGTACTATTCACTTAAATAATTAAATCATTTCAATAAAGAAAATCTAGAGAGACTATTTCATATGAAAATGAGTAAAATCATATAAAAATATATAAATTATTTAAATTATCTACTTCATTTGATAATGTATGAAATCATATAGAAAAATAAAAAAATTATTTCCACACAAATATCAAAACCTCATAACATTTTGCAAAATCATTCATCCATTTTTTCCTAAATGAAATATTAAAATAAGGATAATAAAGACATCAATATGAGGATTAAGATCATGGCAAGAGCAGGAAAAGTAGCAAAAAACAACTACACTCAAAACAGAGAAATGAGAAGGGGACTTGGTTACATTAGCATGCAAATGGCGTCATCTTGGAATGAGCTGTTGTTGGTCAAGACAGAGAAACGGAATAGCTTGAGAAGTTCGACCGAAAAAAGAGCTGAAACCACCTACCTTAGTTGCCTTACATACCACGTATCTCCCTCCCCGAAACCGATGCTTAAAATATCCCTCTATCTCTATGAGATTCTTCTTTTCTTACCACTAGCATCTCTCTTTCTGCATGTGTGTGTGCTCGGGCGCAAGGTGAGATACTTCCGAGTTCCATCCATCCTTCACTCCACTCCTCTTTCTCCTCCTCATCTTATTGCTACTATCCTTATAGGCCTGCTCTTTTCTAGTATTCTTTTCTCTTCGTTGGATTGTTTGTTTGTGTAGTCAAAAAGAATAAAGGCCGACGGATTGTGGTATTAGAAAGAGAGGTTTTCCCAGTGCAAAGGCACCTTTAACCTGTTTTATCAGAAAGAGAGGTTTTCTAGTTGTTTCTCTTTCTCTATTCTTGCTTTCTTTTTTCCCTACTCCTCCTCCTTTCTTTCTTCTTTCCGGACAGAACCGATTTTAATTTGAAGCCTCTTCGAGTTTGGTTTTCGGGATAACACAGAAAGTAGACTTTTTTCTTTTTTTCCCCCTAATTCGGTCCTCCGAGCAACTTCATTAGGATTTCACCTGAAATACAGCAGAATTCCATGATCCTGTTTTTTAAACAGAAGAAGGTTCTGTTGGATTATCTGTTGTTTACATTATTTATTGTAATCAACATTAGAGCTTATCTACTGGAATTCACTGGAACTTAACAAGGGTTTTTGCTGGTTTCAGATACCAAGGTGACCGAGAAATAAGAGTCCAAACAAATGGATAACGGATGTATTCTTGCACAAGGTGATGATCAAATAAAATTGCTACCGGGTTTCCGATTCCATCCAACTGATGAGGAGCTTATCAGTCATTATCTCTCAAAGAAGGTGATCGACTCCAGTTTTATTGCAAGAGCCATAGGAGAGGTGGATCTAAACAAATGCGAGCCTTGGGATTTGCCATGTAAATCCTCTACACCATCCATGATTCATGCTATTGGCATAGTCTTATCTCAGCATATGAGTTGAGGTCTCTGTATTCTTGTGTTGCTTATGCTTTTAGATGCTTCTGCTTTTGTTTTCCGGTTTTTCGTATGAAGGGAGAGCAAAAATGGGAGAGAAGGAATGGTATTTCTTCTCTGTGAGGGATAGGAAATACCCGACTGGTTTGAGGACAAACAGAGCTACTGAAGCTGGGTACTGGAAAGCAACAGGTAAGGATAAGGAAATTTACAGGGGAAAGACGCTTGTTGGAATGAAGAAGACCCTGGTTTTTTACAGAGGGCGGGCTCCTAAAGGAGAGAAAACCAACTGGGTTATGCATGAATACAGGCTAGAGGGGAAATTTTCTCTCTGCAATCTACCCAAGACAGCCAAGGTACATGTAAATTCCTCTCTCTCTCTCTCTCTCTCTCTCTCTCTCTCTCTCTCTCTGTATATATATATATATATATATATATATATATATATATA
>JAYJMB010087912.1:4418-20386 GCA_036873735.1 Pouteria campechiana
GGGGTATTTCCAGCCTCCGGATCTTGAAGAATTCTTCGCCATGGTGCCCAGAGGGTGAGTGAAATGGACGTGGAAAAAGCTATGATTGTAAATTCGTAAAACGAATTAGGGTTGTTTTTTGGTTTGTAATCCATATGAGTTGATGTGAATGATGTTTAGGTGGTTCTTTTATTCTTGAATTGTCGAATGAGAAACAAGTCTTACAGTATCGTATTGAGTCGTGTCTGTTAAGTAAGTGTAATCTTGTAATTTGTAAACGGAGCTCTGCCTTTTTGTTTGGGATGAGAATTATGCAAAAGATTGCCGGATCGGCGGATGCTGCGTGGGCCATCAAGCGATGCGGTCTGTTTTTTTCTTTGGGCTGTTGTGGCGGTTTTACTCGTGGATCGTGGTTACGCGTGCCGATGTTTGCCTTTATAAGCCCTCGAGCGTCGGGTCTCAAGCTCTGCCCGTGTGCCGGACGGTTGACGCCATTGAACTTGCATTTTCTGGCACACGTGTCCGTTTGGGAGGGGGGACATCTATTTTGATTCGCCACGTTGCAACACGTGCCCGTTGAATTACATAACAACGCAGAGCTGGCGCTGCGGGTGCAGTAGTTGGTGCGCTACGACTGGGATAAGCCATTTTTGAAATTTGAGCCAGAACGATTTTATTTATTTATTTAGTTTTTTTATTTTTTTATTTTATTTTTTTGGGTACTTGGCTGCATCGCTAATCATGTTGTTGTGGTGGAAAATGTGTCGGGGCTTGTGGCCAATCATGTGAGTTTGGGGTCTGACCAAGGGCAAGGGCCCATTGCCAGGTTTTCCGCCCGTTGCGTTTACCGGTGCAACTCGGATTAATTAGGATTCAGTTGAGATACAGACGACCTAATTTTAACTCAAGATCTAAAATCTCAATTTTAATGTTAATTAAATTCTAATTTTAAAATTTCAACCCTAATCCAAATTAAGTAAGTCGGTTTAGATTGAATTTGAGCTACATGAACAAGTAAAAAAATAACTATTTATTTTCAATATTTAATAATATTCAAATAAAATTAATCTATTACATACTTAAAATTTACATATCCACTATTAAATTAAAGTTTCAAATCTAAATAAAATAATAAATTTATCAAGTAACTAAATAAAACACAAGTTCAAGTAACACTTAATTAGGTCTAAGGGCATTTTTAAAAAGGTATAGAGATGGAGATAAAACTAGAAATATAAGATTAATTAGAGAAAAAAAATGCTTGCACTAAGACTAGAGATAGGGATCATAGGAATAATATGAAATTGATATGTTATTTGTGTTTTATAACAGAAATTTCAAAAAGAAGGAATAATGTAATATGAATTATAAAAAGCAAAAAATGTACAGTTTTTAATTTTACAACTAATAATATGCAATTCAAACAGATTTTTGGTTAGGTTGTCATCAACCCAAATCCAACCCAAATTAGAATTTGGGTTCAGGTTGCCATCAACCCAAATCCTTAAAAATATCAGGTTGGGTTTGGGTTAACTTAACCTAAGTTGCACCCCTAGTTGCGTTGCCACGTTAACCTTGGAAGATTGAGAATTTATGAGGAATAAAAGAGAAGGAAAAAGGAAGAGACATGAAAAGAAATGATTTTTTAAAATTTCATTCCATAATATATGTGGATTACATTTATATTTATGGAATTGATCAATTAATTAATCATGAATTTGAATACACTCATGGAAAACATTTGGAAATTGTTTAATAAGGGTTTGTTTGGATAGAAATAGAGAGTAATAGAAAAATATAGTAGGTGATGATGTAAGTAAAACAAGTTTTTAATATAATAGAGATAATAATTAAAAAATAAAGTTAATGAATTATAAATTATTATTAAAAAGTCACATAATTATAATAAATCTAGCTATTATAAGCCTTTCCTATTTTAAGTCAAACAGACCTTAACATTTGTCATGGTCAAATTAGGGGCTAAAGAGGCCAACGTGGTTGTACATACATCTTTATTTTTTCTATATGGAACTAAAATCACATGAATGCAATGCAAGAACCTTTGAAAACTTGGAACTTAAAGATTTTTTCATATTATTTTACAATTTTTTTATAACTTTTTCAATCTTTACATACTTTTAATGTGAGTTTTTCTCGTTTAATAAATGCTTCTCCCTTGACTTTATAATATATATATTTTCTTAAGTCAAATGTTTGTAACGCCCCATTTTTTAGGTGCTACTGTAGGGTAGTATCACGAGGAACCCTAGACAGCCTCCCTTGTACAATTCATCTTTAACCTGTACAATCTATTATCCTGTATATTCCTACATATTAAAATCAATATAAACTAAATATAATGCACCATAGCTTACCCAGAATCGATAGTCGCATTGTGATGGAGGTAGTTAGATAGATTATATACCCATCCTGTTATAATGTCATGCCAACCAAAAATTAATTTATACAAATTTATATATACAGTACACACTCACATTTATAAATTTACTATTTATAGATATACATCACAAAATACCAAAAAGAAAGTTTTCATATTGGTTAATGTAGCGGACATGACTCATAACTCATCCTGATCATGAGTCTCAACCCCATGTTGGGCTCTATCTTCAACCTTGTCAACTAAGTCAAAAATTTTAAATAAGGTGAGCTCGGACAACTCACTAAGTAGATATACAATAACAATAACGAAACGATAAGGTATTAAAATTATGATCATGTCACATACAAATGCAATTCTATAACGTACTATGTTTCTCAATTACGCTACTAGGATCAATGAGTATCATGTATTAATTGTTATTATTTAACTTCATACTTCATTAATCCACTATCATCATTGTAATAAATCTTTGAAAGGCAGTTAATAGAATAAACTGCACCTTTTTCCCTCATAGATGTGTCCCAGTCCTTTCCTGTACCCCCGGCTATAAGGCTATAAGTCCATGATAGTCTCTTGCTATCATTTGTAGCATCCCACCCTTTTTACTTCACAGGGATCACAAGTTCTCTATTCATACCTAATAAGGTACTCAAGTACATCTCAAAAACCATATCATCCAGACGGCTATCACCATATGCAAGTGTCAAGATTTATTGGGCTATCTAGGCGTTTCTGCCAAGCCCCAATAGATCCAGGCCATCCAAGCTTCCTCACTAACAAGGCTGATTCGTATCCAGCTATCCAGGCCACCAAGTCAACTAGGCATATCCATATTCAGCCATATAGGCCACCATGCTAATTATGCATATCCATATCCAGTCATACAAGCCACCACGCCAACTATACATATCATATCCGGTCATACAAGTCACCATGCCAACTAGGCATTTCATATCTGGCCATACAGCCAACCACGCCAACCATTACATACCATTATAGCATTTTTACAATTCATTTTCTTACCTCAATCTCTAAAATTAATCTAATTCTTTTAATTAAAACCTTACCAAAAAGTTCCAACAAATCCATCATTTAAATATTAAAATTTTTTCCCATGCTTTTGCGGTGCCCGAATCGGGTGCCGTGTTGCCCAATTTTCTACTCACATCGCCTATCCATTCTTTACACCAGGCTTCACGACACCCAATTTGCTACCAGCTTTTCACCCTATTTCTTTCCTTGTTTGCTTGCCTTGTTTATGCCATCTTTTATCCCACACATGGACATACTAAACCTTTCTTTTTAAGTCAAATTTCACTTCAGTATATATCCACAATCACCATCTATTCTACATGTCAATTATTCGTGATATTCATGTGCTTTAGTCAACCATACTCATTATTTTGAATGGACTCTCATACATGATCATGTCCAACCATAAACTATTATGCCACTATACACTTGCTCTTGCATTTACTAATGTCTTACTAACTTCACGTGCACTCTATATTCCTTATTTTTCAATGATGGTGTTACAAGGTCATATATCAAACATGACAAAAACATAATACGACAAATCTTAATGAAAACCAATATTCAATGCCCGGTATGCACTTTCATATAATCCAATATAGATACATAAAAACATATAACTAAATGAACCTGCTTACCTTTATACGATAATCACACCCTCTTTAACCTTAAACTTTGAAATTTCAACTCCAATATCATGTTCTACAAACCCTACACGTAGCATGCATGTCCCATTAACATTTTCATGCCAATACAATCTACAACTCATCAGTAGCTCAGTCTTTAAGTTAAATTTATAAACTAACCCTTTTAGGATTTACTCAATTATCTATGTTAACAATTAATTAGGAGGTAATTAAAGGTTTAATAATAAAAGTTAGTCATGTTATATCATTCTTGATGTCATTTCATCGAATAACTCATATGTACTTTTTTAATTTCACCTTTCTAGCTACAGATAGTTTAGGGTTTCTTTCCTAGTTTACAAAATAAACATGTAATAACAAGAATTATAACCCAATTATCAAACATAACACCCAATTCATACCTAACTTTGCATTTCCCCCAATTTTCAACCTTTCTTACCCTAGTTCTCTATAACCATTGCGCTATAAGCCCAAAATTCAAAAATTTCATATAGTAAAATTGATGTATGTATGAAAGAATTATTTATCTACTAATTTTCCTTAATCAATCTCCACAAAACTTACTGTAAGGTGATTTTCCCAAATTCCCGTATGTTTCCAACGCTCCAACTTGCCAAATCCAACATTTTCATTGCTTTGGGTGGCAGTACTATGTTTTGCTGTCGATCTCCTCACTTCCAATCATCAAAATCCATCAAGATCTGGAATTCTCAAAGCTGGTGGGACGTCTAGGATGGCTGAAACTTGAAAATGAGGTTGGGAAGGCTGGTGGAGCATTTTAAGGTCCTCCACCTTCAGTGCTTTGGTGGCACACAATGGCACATACACATGCACTCCTGTTTGTTCCACTTTTTGCAGCATTTTCTACTTTTTTTTTTATCCAATAGATCATAAGACACATATCATTTTTCATGTTTTTCATGATTTTATCAAATTTTCTTGCTAATTCTTCCAAATTTTCAATGATCACACCTCTATCATTCTTTTCCAACTAAATAAACAAATTTTCCTATACCTCAAAATTTAATGGCACAATGTTTTAAATTATAAAAGCATTTTTCCACTCATATGTAAAGAATGGATATCTTGGTATCTATGGATTTTCATGAAATTCATATGAAAAATTTGTTCCGTTTATTAGATCTTAGCATTAATGTTTAGGTTACATAAATAGCATTAAAGCGATAGGCACAAAGTATCTTAGAAATTCGAGAATATAATTTTTAATATTAATTTGATGTAGAATGATTAAGCTTTATATTGTTACGATTTATCATACCTGGATGTGTAGATAAAGTTATAAGTATGTATGAATATTATATGGTAGATAACTTATCTAAACCACCTATATATATATGTATATGTGTGTGTATATATATGTATATATATATATATGATAAAAGCACTTCTTTTAGTTAATAATTATATTATTGGGTCTCAAACATATGAAGGATATAGTTTATTATTTGAAAAAACCTTTCAAGTTAATAATTGTGGGGAAATATTCGTGGAAAGGGAAATGTTAGAGAGTTAGGTTATTTTTATAGTTTCACTTGCTGAATTTTTTTTTTTATTATTTGAACGTGGGAGGGTTGAGAAATAGCAAAAGCTTTCGCATTCAGGGTCTGGAGATGCACTGAAGTCGATGCGTGGGATGAGAGTGTTGTGATGCTTGCCAGCTCTGGCTTGCAGTGAGTGAGGCTCACTCAAACATATGCTGTCATTCTTCTTTATAATTAGTAGCTGATGGTCGTAGGCATAGAGATATAAGGGTTGGATTGCCGTTCTGATACACCTACCTAACATGGCCAGTGCTGACGAAGATTGTAGACCCTTTACAGAGTGGAGTCGATTAAATAACAATCTGGGAATTGATAAACATGTGCCCACATGTGAAAAATCTAGTCAATGTTTAGTTGTAAGATGGTCTTGGGCAGGCTTCAGTCTAAGAGAAGATGGCTCAACTTCTAGTCCAACAAAACATGGGGTTAGACCATAAGGTCAAAGCTATAAGGGTTTGTTGATGAGTTAAAAAGAGGAGAGTGTATTAGAAAAGTATAATATGAGATAACATCAACAATATGAACATTTTAATGAAAAAAATAGGAGAAACTATTGAAAATATACTTGGGATGAAAAAAGTAAGATTATTATGGTAATTGAAATATTATGTCATTCTAAAAAGGAGGATGAAAGAGAGTATATAATTGGTAATATACTCCCTTTCTAATATATCCAAATGAACCCTAACATAATTGGACTCTACATGTCACATGTCAAGCCCACGTGGGGTGGAAGTAAATGACATGGCATATGCCTGTTAGGCAAAGCATCCACATGCATTTAAAGCTTAATACAATACTTCAGAGGTCTTAATCTCTGTAATCATGTTAGACGAGTCAATTAACAAATTCATTGTCATGAGTCTCATGACTAGTCAAATCGATCCATTGTAATAAGTCCATCTACCCATCCATATGACTTGTAAATCATATCAATTCGAAGGAAACTCAAACAATCCATCTTAGGCATTAAATTTCAGTTGGGCTTGGCTCTGGCCCCCATGACGGGCTTGCCTAGTCCAGCCCATTACTTGTCAACTTAATAAAAGGATAATATAAGAATGGTGAATTATACAACGTACAAGGGTAAGCCATGTACCCTTCTGTTTTTTCAAAATTGTCATATTTTGGTAAGATCTAACTCAGCCATTTTACTTGAAATAAATTATTTAGCCAAGATATTAAAGATTATTTAAATTAAAAATACATATAAGCTTCAACATTTAAAAAATATTTTTAGATAATCTCATAAGCTTGTATTTATTACAACCCATTCAAATTTTTAATAAAGATGATTTTTGAAATAATAAAAATGTGTATAAAAATAAATGAGACGAATGTTTTAGATTTTACCAAAATATTATAATTTGGAAGCAATGAAAAGGGTGCATCGTGTGCCCCGTGTATATTGAATAATTTCCCATAATGGCTGATTTACAAAAATAAAAGCTAGACACGTGTTGACCACATCAATACCTTACATCTCCCAAAACAAGCCATGTCAGACAAGATCTTGTTGCCCCATCAAATCAGCGACTGAAACTGGACTTATTTGTAATGTCCCAATGCTCTGCTTCCTAGCCAGCCGCACCCATCACCTCCTTTTGATCCTTGATAATTCTATGGGTTTGTGATGATGGGGTCTACTTTAAACTTCATCTTCCAATCACTCCTTTTTCATCATCTACCCCGTTGGCTTGATAATGGGTCATCACATCTCATCCATCGATTAATTGATCACTTTGATTATAAAATTATAAATATTGAATGAGATCCTAGCTGGGTATAAATATTAACTCAAATTACTAGTTAGGTATATGTATTTCAACAGTCAAAATTTAAAATCTCACCTTATTAATCCAACAATATCATTTAGGCATAAGCGATTACCCTAAACCAAAAAAATTTTAAAAAATTCAATTTTTAGATGTTATCCAATGTTTAGTAGATGTCCATTGATCAAGTCAAATAATTGGTAGGGTGTTACACAACTTGGTTGAAAAGAATTCATGAATTTATAATTTTCACCGGCACTTACGATTGGCCCATTCGACATGGTTTTACACTATGCTCCTTCCTCCTTGCTCATCAGTGATAACTATGGCTTCTAGAGTAGAGCCATGACCTTGTTTATCTAACAAGATTGGGTTCATTGGCGGGTCTCCCAACAAGCCCACTGCCATTGATCCCCAACTTTTTGCCTGTGAATGAGACAATTATATGGCTTTCTCTTGAATTTTCAACTCTCCTCATAAAGACATTATTCTATTAGTAGTATGCGTGAATTCTGCCTTCTTTGTTTGCTAATAATTGAAGCCATATTTTCCTAGTAATTGTCTTTTATTTGCAATGAGCCATCTCCATACTTCAACAAAATGCAGATTTTGTTGCTGCCTATTTCAGTCATTTTAATTGTCTTTGGGATTAGGTTGACAGCATTTGGAACCTTTAAATCAGCGCCCCAAATTGGTTCCAATCATCATGAACAGAAACTAATCTAATTTTAATAGGTCTCAATGAAACCTTTTCCAACCTTTGCTGCCAGATCTTGATGATGTACACCTTCCCTCGATTGGTTGTGGATACTCATGACACCCACTGGTTGTTCCACTAATCAATTCTTTCATCTCATGATGTTGCTTTTCTTTCAAATAACATCAAGCCAACTACAAGTTCTTGTGATCAGTAATCTTATTAGACTTCCAAGGCTCTTGCTAAGGAGAGCAGACTTGCAATTAAATCCATCGAGAGGTGTACCTCGCATTCCATTTAAATTATCTTATCCTGACAGAAACAGTGATAAGACTCGCTACTTGCATCTTGGACACCCTTCGCAATATCCATCGACAAAATAAAATATAATCTATCTATTTTTCGTAATGAAAATTCCTGTAAAACTCCTTTTGTTTTCTTTTCTAATGGGGTTTCATTTATTAGTATTTGTGTCGCACCTGCTCTCCAAGAATCTGTATGAAGATACTGCAAGACAGATAAAATATCAAGGGGCGCCATAGATGGTATAGGCATGGACACTTCAATACAAAAGTTAATAATAAGACCTTAGGAGGAAGTATAGATAATAGAGAGAGCCTTTGTTCAAAGAGAGTGCATACCTAATATATTTATATTTGAGATTAGGTCAATGCATAAAATGGTTGGTGGCGTATATTGTGATAGTTATAATTGGATAAGATATCCTAATTAGAGAAGAATTTTGGCTGGTTACTCATCCTCTAATTCTATTAGGACTTTTTATCAGCTCCACATAGAGTCTTATGGAACCGTCCATTGAGGTTGGAGTCTGCCATGGCCATCGGGTTACATTTCCCTAACAATTAGACCATTTGAGTTTTTGCATTATGATATTTGGGAAAATTACTCTATTTTTTCCTGTTTGGGGGCTAGATTTTTTATTTAAATTGATAACAATTACTCAATCACATTGTGTACTTAGGTTTTCTTAATAAAATATCTATTGAGTGCACTATTTAGAGACCATTGAGTGCCCATCGCAGACGCCTCTCTTTGGATCTTCTCTGCACTGTTTGCTTCATCTTGTTCACAAGTTTTCCTCTGCAAGCGAAAAAAAGGGGACTGTGACTATGACTGGTTTGTCCTTCGTTCATCCAGCCCATACTACAACTTGAGAGAAGAGTATTATAACCGGCATTTTATTCGAATTTAAGACCCATTTCATTCAAGTTGAAAATTCAAACAATTGTTCAAAATTTGAAATTCAAATGAATGTTGTAACTGGTTCTTGATTATAATTGCAACTGAATCTTGATTGTGCTTGGCTTAATGCACATATGTCCCCCATTTGTAAAGGGATACTGTGTTCTGAATTCTTACAAAATGTTTCGGTATTAAAAATGTTCTGGCCTTTTAATCCGTCTTCATCTTCCTCAAACGTAGGGCATGGATGGAAAATACAGTAAGTTCGATTTTACATAGTAGCCGTGGATGACCTGAACACGATACCATGTCCGAGCTTTAATTTCAAGGTGGCTTGGCTATTTATTCATTACATTGATAAATGACAAGCAATTTACCTAGCTAGCTATCCATCGCGAGGTAGTCTTTTCTTGACACCAAGCACGTTGGTGCTAGATTAAAAATAGCAACTCCAACAATGCCCAATAATGCCCTATAATTTGTCAGGTTTGTGTCTTGAATTCTTCAAAATTCATTGGGCCTACACATGAGTTACACCAAGTTGGGTGTATGTCCTATTCAGAGTTATAAATATTTGTGTTTTCTAGGGTAAGGGCTAGAGGATAGACACTCAGAGTGAGAGAGATAGTCTGTTACCTCTGAGAGGAAAGATATAATTGTTTTTCTTTGGTGGCGAATTACTCTTTTTCTTTGGTAGAGTAGATTGTAAAACTAATCCATGTTTTAGTTTTCTTGTGTATCTAGTCAATCCTAACAAAATTGACTAGATACACATGAATCTCCAACAAATTTCCCACATTTTTCAGAGTCCTAGTAGGAAATCAGCTAAAATCCACTTTATGGGAATTATTCTTGGGTGGGTATAATTGTATTGGCACATCCCAACAACCGGGCTAATTCAATGCTTGAATTTTTCAATCTACTTACATGAGCAAATAAAAAAAAAAAAAGGTACCATCTCTGTCTACTAATCGTCCAGCTGAAGAAACACTTGTGATGAAGGTCTGTATTTGATGAAAACAAATGGAGGGACAAGCCTTGATAAACGTCTGTCCTTCCTACGTCTTCCTATGTCCCAATGAACAGGTCGGACTAACAGAGACCCTCAACACAAAGGGAACGAAATTTCCAAAAGCATATAACTCGGCTTAATGTTAGAAAACTGTCAATTTCAGCGGTCCTCGTTAGAATCTACCATCCTCGTTGGAGAGCAGAGGGGAATGTCGGTTATTTTATTGACGGTGGGTCGGAGGGTGGGTTGGATCTTTCGCGCCATCTTCTTTCTCCGTCTCCTTCAACCTTCCAATCAAAAAGCCAATGCCATCTCTCTCTGGTCTTCAGCTGCTAAGTATCAAAAGATGGGCATTTGACACAATAGCACACCCGTTATTTAAATATCAAGTAATTATTTGACATGAATTGCCCACCTGTTCAACTATTGCTTCGAGTGAAAGGAAAAATGAATTAATTTCACGTACATCCAAACAGCGAAAGAAGCTTACGAAGATGCTATTCATCAAGTATGAGTCATATCATCATGTCTATGATGCACCCAATCTCACATTTCTTTCTAGAAGAGGCATGCATTGGAGAATTTATCCCCATCTTCTTTGTGAAGAAAAGGAAGACCATAGGCAATAGAAAACAAAATTATAACACAGATTTTACATGAAAAATCCTAAATTTGGAGAAAAAACACAGATTTTACATGAAAAGCCCCAAATTTGGAGAAAAATTACGGGTAAAGGAGAGAAAATTTACTATCTCATAGACAAGTACAAAAAAAAAAGAGAGATAAGGTAGTTACTAAACTGATCGTGTACACTACCCTAGTAAAATACATCACATACATATAGTTAAACTCTAGGCCTAAGATGGGCCAAACACTACAACCTCGATCCCTCCGCTACTACTATAGATCTTCATAGAAAATCTATATTTATCACACTACGAGCTTTTCAAGCCAGACTAGACAGAATTCGGGTTATCGTATTCTAACATTCTTCTTTCAAATAAAGCTAATTCATGAAAGTAGACCATCCTACATTTTCAATAGAAGCAAACATTAATCAATCCATTTGTCATATTATTTATATTCTTGGTAAATGTTATATGGCTAGGGCATGTATTTTCAAATCATAATCTTGCCAAATCCATGGATCATAATTTTAACAGGGAAGAAGCTACATTATTAATTTGACTGAAATAAGGGCAGCTTGGAAAATCCATTTCAACAGAGACTTCAAACAAACGAATATTGCAGGACCTGGTCCAACTGATTGGTGTCCAATCTCCTTTTTTCAGGTCATGAGTCAAGGAACAAAATGGTGGTCCCGTGGTCCAACATCAACGACGTATCGCATTGTGGTTTGACCAGGTTCATTTCAAGGATATGAGAAAGGCCAGATATGATTTAGGTGCACCTAATGGAGACATCATTTGGTCATGGAAAAACGTGGCATGTTGGCAATTGGGGGGATTTCTACAAGTCAGGTGAGATTGTGAAATCTATGGGCCTGCGGAATATGGAGTGAGATCGCATGTTGCTAGTAGATACCTCCACTAATTTCACTTGTCCAGGTAAACTTCACATATGGAGCTGTAAATTTCAACGTCTGTAAAGTCTGTTGACATTAAATTCTACGAATATGTAATGGCCTGCTTATTCATAATGTGTCTGTGACTCTATGTAACCCGGGTAAAAAGTGGGCCACACACAATACATTTGAATCATTATATCCATTCATAAGGTTATAATATATTTTATTTACATTAAAAATTACCCAAATCAAATATCTAAGTTGGCCATAGTAAAGTAAAATGTAAAAAATATTGAAACACTCTACAAAAGAATTTTCAGAATTTTCAGTTTTAGCAATTATATTTAGCATTTCGTGGTTAAAAGATTTCCATTCCGCCCAAGAAACATGCAACAACTTTTTCTTTTAGAAAATTTTTAGCAAATAAATGTGAATTATTAGCAACAAATGTCTTCTTTACTAAATATGTATATTCTTACTTGGACGCTTTATTTTACGATTGTAAATGATTTATATCATGTTATATACATAATTTAAATTATTAAATCTGTAATTTTTATTAGATAAATAAATAATAATTTTTTCAAATGCAAAAGTGGGCTGTATTGTAATTTATAAAATAATATTTTAATTTACTTTATATTTATTTACTGTAGCTTACGCGATTAACTGATTTGAAAGCTCACCTAATTATCTGATTTGAATGATATTTAATTCGAATGGGTTATATTATATTATGTTTTAAACTTTATCCACAAATAACAATCAACGCTTCCTAGGTTTTTCCTTTCCTTTCTAGTGAATTTCAACGCTTCCTAGGTTATCTTTGGTGAGGTGGACAGGTTGTTTCGCATCCTTGAGTTCCCACAATGAACATAGCCTTCAATGAAGTCCGCGTTCTATATACTACATAATTTCATATTTTGGAACGGAATAAGAAATTCTAATCATAATATATTTCTTTGACAATTTCGTCTGATCCATATGCCCACATGATGAATGGGATTAAGAGCCCTCCCCAAGCCAAAAGAAGGAAAAAAAGTTAATATTTGCACCTAACATTTTGAGTGGTTGTAGAGATGTAGTGCGAATAAATTCCACCATTGTTGCTTGTCTAAAGCACTCTAAAGCTCTAGACTCATTGATAGAGAGAATTGCTTTCATGGATTGATCTCAACTATATGTTTAGTAGATAGTCTTTTATTTGCTTCAAAGCGAGGGTATGTTTTACTTCATGTAGCTTTCGAATATTGACGAGAACGATCGTCACTCTAGAAGAGGTAGGATGAAAAAGGAAGGCTTGACAAATTGCAGGATTTGAAGCAATCAGCTGCAGCACATAATAGGAATCAATAGTTGTCGCCTTTACAATATAAACCTTGACATATATACCGAAGCAGATCCAAATTAAGTGTTTGAGGACTAGATAGTCCATAACGGGCCCTTAAATCCACAATAGAGAACACTTAGAAAAAAATCTAAGAAATGAAAAGAATATTCGTCCTACTTCATATACCATCAAAAATATAATATTGAAGTTCTCTACTAGTAGGCTTTCTGATGGTCACATTTCGAGTTGCCACCTTGATGGCTGCAGTTGATTGGCTTTGAATCCTCTTTTCTACAGAGCTTGCAGTGGGTCCTTGGATACAGGTGCTTATAGATGGAGATATCACTTATAATAACGATGGTGTTGCTGTAAATTAAATGCGCTAGCTTCGGGGCTACTTCCAGCCATAAATCTGACCTGTGCACCAATTATGTCCTCCCATTATATGGATGGTCGATGGATAGTCCAAATGGAGATTGACACGACAATGCGAGGCATGAGATCTTTACTCTCAAGTAAATAAAAATGAAATCGTGTGGTCCATTAGATTGGCCGTGATGGTCCAATGAGAAATCATTGGAGGCAATTCAGACCCTCAATCTCGATGCAGGTCAAATTCTGGTCAGTCCTGCTTACGATTTCTACTGCGGACGATTGTGATCATTCACTGGGTTAAGAAAATCTCAAGCTGCAGTCTGCGATAAAGGCAATATGATATTATTTCTTGTTGGGCGTGGACTAATTTAGTGAATCCAATCCCCTCTCCAGGACCTGTTGCAGCTGGCCAGTCGAACATCATACCTGTCCGGGGTCACTGACTGGTGTATTTGTAACAACTACACCATAGGTACAGACCAGAAAGTGAGTCTAAAGATACCTTCATTGAAACTTGAGCCACAGAGGAGTTAATGGAGAGGAAAATCGTAGCCTTGACAGTTGAGCAAAGGCAGTATAATATTCCATCCATGTTGATCATCGTAGACTTCGTCTCATATAATGAGAGAAAAAAGAACAATCGGTAGGTCAGAAAATTCGTCTCATTCCACCTCAAAATCTGAAGGAATTTTAAAGGGCATACTTTCACACTAGCTAGTTCACCAAAATAACTAATTCCCATTTCCAATAAAGGATAGTTTAGGAATCCATCATGCTACCATACTTACATGATCAACATTTCATCGAAGACCAGGACTTGGAAGAAATTTCCTATATTTCATATCAAAGGGCCACAAGAGCACCCTCCTGGTAGGATACTTACAAAATTAGTTCAACATGATGCTGGGTTTTTTAACATTTGATGCAAAGGTGATTCTACTTCTAAATGCTGAGACACTTTAGGGGGCTCCACTTCGCGATAATAATCTAGAACCAATTAAATCTCCCTTTTTAACATAGGATAGGTTATCGAGAAGACTAAAATACTAATTTGTGGCCCTACATTGTTCTACATTGTGTGGAATTTCTTCATATTGGATCAATATGCATTTCGCAACATCCTTTAGTATTAAGCTGGGAACTAGACATGACCCACTCAGATCGACAAATGCAGCCTTTTATTTCCTTCAGTTTGACAAGTACAACTTTCTACCAATCTACCATCAGATCTAAAAAGAAAGTTGTGTCCTTCAATTAGGGTTGGTGTGAAAACTGAATTTCAATGAAATCCAATTACATTTAAGTTCCATCTGTTAATGTCTTGAGTGTACCTTAATTACCAAGATAAATGTTTGCATAGTACGAACCCCAGATGTTAATGTCGACATTGTGCCTTAATTACCAAGATAAACGGTTGGATTGTGCACCAATAAAAACAAGGGCAGGTAGGAAATCCCTTGAGACCTTGGCATCCTTGCAACAACCATCACCCGTTAGCAGACCCCAAAAATTGTCAAAAGAAAAGGAAAAAGAAAAAGTCCAACCAGACAGCTACCTAAAATGCCAAAATGCCCAGAATTGAAATGTTCGTATTTAGTTTTACTAAATTACTTGAGCTAAAACTGTAAATTTCACTATTAAACCAATAAATTAAGATTATTGGGTGAAAGAAAGAATTAATGCTCCCAGACTGTTAACTGTATTTTCATTTCTTCAAAATAAATCCAAAAATATAAATTGAAATGTAACTGAGATGGGTAAATTAAGAAGCTCTCAAGACAAACGGACTAAAATCTTCACACGTGTCATGTAAGCATTGATGATCTTTCATGGGTATCAGGAGAGATGGTAATGGTATCTATGTCACGTGTCTGGCGTTTTGGTCCTATTGTTGTTGGAGTGGAATGTTCTTAATTGACCCATCACCAACGGAATAGCGATGGCGGCCACATGGAATAGGCTTTTTTTGGGTAACTTGTGTAGAGCGTTTATATGGAAGTAATTTCTTAAATGCTTCAATGTCATGACGAAGGCATTTTGGCGATTAAGCTGTTACCATCAATGTACGAGTTTAGCCACAGAAAGGTATATAGGTGGGGCGCATTTTAGCAGTGCAGGTCGAAATTAGAAAGAATTTCTTACTTTCTAAACACTCTAAAATTCAGCTCGACCAACGACATCTGATGGTGAAAAAAATAGCAACCATGTCAGATTGCCTCCATTTTCCATCTGATAATCCCATTACCTAATCAAAGAGATACTAACTTTCCACGTCTATTTAAACAAAGCTCTTCAAGCCCTTATGACCACTACCTACAATATAGAAGACAATTCAAGCGACATTCTCTATCTTCCTTGAGAGAGAGAGAGAGAGAGAGAGAGAGAGAGAGAGAGAGAGAGAGAGAGAGAGAGAGAGAGAGAGAGAGA
>JAYJMB010087913.1:0-20385 GCA_036873735.1 Pouteria campechiana
TATATATATATGTATGTATGTATGTATGTATATATTTTATCATTTATGCATATTAATATTAAAATTATTAAGTTATTTTCTTCTCCTAAGCTAACAATATATATTGAAAAAATTTTATTATTAACACTTATTTTAAATTTTAAAATTTTATTTGCGTATTATATTATTTGAATAATTCTTTTGAAGATAATTAGTGACGAAGTTAAAGCATAATTTTTTTGTCCTTTTTTGTCATTTGCAAGATAAAAGTACTTTCATCATATTATAGTCAAACAAATATTTAATACCCAAAGTATTTTTACTTCAAGTACTTTTTACTAAAGTTTTATTGTAAATAGTACTTTTTTAAAAAGTACTTAATTCCGCAGCTAGGCTAAACGAAGCCTTAGTAGGGAGTCTAGGGACCACTCTTGTGGCAAGGGAGTTACCTGGTCCAATTGTCCCAAAGATATAGATCCTTTTCTCAGATGAGAAATCCAGATAATAATAATAATAATAAATAAATAAATAAATCCCGCTATAGGTATGTGGCCATGAGAAGATCATGTTAACCAAATCTATGTGGCAACATAGTGGGCCTGACTTGGAGTGCTTCAGACTCAAACACCCAGATTGTATAACGTGGAAGCTAATGCATGTGACTCAGTCATTATAACATTAAGAATGGGTACTCTCAAAGTGACAAGTAAAAAGGAAAGATCATTCATAGAATATACAGTTATTGTTATATTAATGTAATATAAACTTGGAGAGAGCACAGAACATACAGTCATTTTCATATCTGAATGACACAAATTGGGAGAGATAATTAATGGTATGTATGATTATTGCAATATTCAAGCAATCAAATCTGGATGTTTCCAAGTTTTAATGAACGTTGAAGGTCACAGAAATTATGTCATGAAAATGTCTAAAACAAACTAGGGAAAAAGTAAAATTAGACAAAATAGGAATACCTGGAAACCCCAAAACAAGGAATAAATGTATCTCGTGATAATACTGTGTTTTGTAGAGATAAGGACAGCCTGTTGATAAATTCCATATGGAAAAGATCCAGTATCTACATTGAAACAATCGATAGCATTGGAATCTTTTGTCCAGTTCACCCAGTCTGGTCTATCAGAAAATTCTTTAACATTGCCATGCCCACAGTCTATGAATTGTCGGCAGTCTGCCACATTAGATTCCTCACAAGCATTTCGTAGGCATCGATTAACTCTCTGCAACAAAACGAAAAATTATTACAGTCAAAATTAAAGCAATCTCTGGAAATGCAAAAGAATAAAAATGCCAATTTATATGTCCAGTGAAGGGCATGCCATGGAATAAATTCCAAAGATTACCAACAGAAGTTCCCTTAACCTTGCAGATTTAATAGACAAGGAAACCAGAAGATTCAATCAATATGAAGGAGGCATATGGCTAGAATTTAAAAGAGATGCCAGTAGTGATACTTCATAATTTTAATATAATAAATCTCCCAGGTAGTGACCAAGGGGATTGCTGCAATGGGTTGTAGCATCTGTAAGCATATAAGTTAATGCAATGACAAGAATAGTAATCTGGAGCAGTTTTTCAATAGAAAACAAAAAAGCAGAGCACAGGGCTGCAAAACATATATGCTCCCCTGAGAATTTGTCATACTTGTTTTTGTGGAATAATAATTTATCCAGACTGCAAACAAAATGGGGATCTAGAATACTTCCAACCTATGGAAATACAAAGGAAGGAAACAGGAAAAAAAGGTAAAAAATAAAAAACTGAACTTTTTGTCGCTTTGTTTTATTCATGTTGATTCGTATCTCCTTTTTCCAACTCTAGGGCTCATACATATTCTCAGTTATATTTTATCACATCCCATGTGAACACAATGATGTCAATGAGGAGATTTTCTTATTCTTCATCAATTATTCTTGTGGGAATTCTCATAATTACTTGTACCCCTCAGATTATTCAACTCAAATTCTTTATGATCGTGTTTAATTATTCTTTATGTTGCTTAGATTATGTGCTAAGAAACTATCTTCACAAAGCAGTTACAATTATAATTATTCAAGTTATCTAAGAGGAAGACATACACAAACCTCATGCTATGTCTACTTAAAGTCTGCAGATTATCATTTTTAACAATTAGGAAAAGTTCATGAAGCATTACTTTGAATGTTATGATATAGATAAAGTTTAAAAGTTGTGTTTTGCAACTGCAAAACTAACTGTAGGGAACAAGTTCATAATTTTATACCAAAGAATTGAATCGCATTTGCAATTTCATGCACAATCTGTTGTTAATAATTGGTGGGAATTGTAGGCAATTTTCAAAGGTCTTCACTCAAAAGTAATATATTTGCTTTCTAATAATTTTGCTAAGCTGTAATAATAATAATCATAGTGTAGAGAAATTGTTGGGTCTTGTGTGGCCTTGTACAAGGAGGAGATCAAGGTGGATGGGCAGATTTAGAAGACCAAGGGGCTATGATTTGAAATTGGCATAGCTTCCCAATCCAGGCAATTGACAAACTGCTAGCAAGCTGGGCAAATAACCCATGCAACAGAGCCAGTGCCTCAACTCATCTCGCGTAGCCAATCTAGCTAGGCCCATGCCCCACACTTGTACAACCAAAAGCTGCCCCAAATCGCATAACCAAGCCACTTCGGGCTCAGGCAATCCAAACCAAGCACCTAGCTATGCTACTGAAGCCAAGCTCAGGCACATCCAAAACTGCACAGCCAGAGTAGGCTGCACAGCCAAAGCCCAGGCCCTAAGCAGGCCAAATTTGAGTCCAGGCCCACGCAACCAAGTCCCAACCCAACCCACACTGACAAACCAAACTAGGCCCAATCACAGCAATCAAACCATCAGGTGGCCTACATGGCCAGGACCAGCCAACACCCCATGGCACTCTACCCAAGGAGCCAAGAAGGCTCAACCCGAGAAACCAAGACTTCCAACCCAAGAAGCCAAAGCACATTGTCCCAAATAGGGCAGCTAGTAAGCAAATGCCTATAAATAGCAACTCCACATTCTCTCAAGGGGATTACATACATACAAGGAAAGAAGAAGCCTGAGAACTCTCCAAAAGGCAAGCGCCTCCTCTGACACGAGATTGGCATCAAGTTATCTAGTGTTTCCTTTTAGTGCATAAAGGGCACCCTATATGACCCGCCATGGTACACACGTGGGTCCTGCCTACACTATTGTGGCAGTGGGCCTTGCATCTCTACAATAATTAGCAAAAGGACATTGTGGACAAATAAACATGTTGGACAACAAACTGGCCTAAATAATGAATTCTATTTAACTTTAATTAAGGAAAATTAAAGTTAAAACATGATATAAACCTGGCACTATGACTTCTCACAGGCAAAAAGGTGGAAATCGCACTTTACATTCAACATGATGAAATTTGGGTTTAAATCTTGTTCAACTACTAAGTTCATGATCCAACCACTCCTCTTGGGACATTGATTGACTAACTACAGCCCTGCTTGAGTACTAAAGTTCTAGTCTTCAATTACGTCCCTCACTTTGGGCTTTTTTTCATGGGACAATGAGAAAATGATGCACACTCGGCTGTCCCATTCTTATGATCTCCAACAGGAAACGACAAAAAATCAGCCCCCACCTATTAATTATTTCTCATAGGTATAACCAAGGCAGAAACTACACCTGCACCTTATTTGTTTCTTGTGGGAACAACCAAGGCTAAAACGAACCAAATTGGTTTCTTACAGGATACAAAACACTGTTCTTAGTTTTAGACAGACCACAAAAAAGAGGTCATGGCAACATGCTTGATGACTGAAAGGAGCTCAAAGAGTTTGTCTGCTTAATTCATTGCACTTTCTCTTTTAATCAAGAGTTTTTCTTTTCAAGGATGTAATTAAGGATTGTTGTACAATTTATGATGTTGAATATTGCAATTTTCTAAGGTAAATGGATGATCTTATATGAAATGACTTTCATTTATCTAACTAATACACTCATGGCAAATAGCAAGCACAATACCCTCTTCTAATTAAAAATATAGGAAGTTATATTACGATTTAAAAAATCTATTAAGGGTTTATGTGGAAATCAAGAAGGTAGAAAAATAAGAGGAAAAAGTGAAATCCAGAAAAGAAGAGAAAAAAGAAGGAAATGATATAACAAGATAGAATAGTGATTGGAGATAAAGCAAATAAAGGCAATAAATAAAGGATAATAATTTGAAATATTGTTAATAAAGAAAAAAAAATCCAAGTTGTTAGAGTAGGTGGAGTAGGTTAATCCATTAATGTCATGTCAATTGAAAGAATGTGGAAAAAGGAGGAAAGGGGGAGATTCCACATTCAAAAATAGGGTCTCAGCAATAGTATTGTAAAGTATTCAACATGATTTGAGTTTGGAACTAATGATTGTGATACTAAATAATGTGAATGAAGCATACTGAATGGTCAAAAGGTTGAAAAAGGAAAAGGCAACAAAATATAATAAACTTCAAAATAAGAGATCTACATGTCCATGTTCTCCACCAATGCCTTTTCATTTGGTGTTATTGTCCAAGTCTAAGATTCTCATATTAAATACACTCAATGATACAACAACCATTAGAAAATTTTCATTATTATACCACCTCTAATCAATACTCGAAAACACACAGATTTGTTCATTCAACATTAGAACTACAAAAATTATAGCCAACACTAAAGAAGATGGATGATAAAGGCAGAATATAGTCGATCTCAACAATCACACTCAAGGGCGAGCTCTCTTTGAAACCAAGAGGAATGTGTTGACTTAAAATCTACAATATTTGTTTGATCACAACTTATGACAAATTTTACCATTAAAACTGTCCATAACGATGATCCAGGTGACGTCAACAATCTGATGATCAATACAATCATATTAATAATCAAATTGTACTGTTAAATTTAAGATTTTTGGAAGCAATCATTAATTTATAGAGTTAACAAGATCTGAATATTTTTAGGCATTTGTTAGATTTTAAATTATTGGGTGTTTTGTTTTATATTTTCATTATTTTTTGATGAGCTCCTAAAACAATATCTGCTGAGTGTCGAATTGGTCATATGTAATCGTAAATTTAGTTAGCTTTCAAACGGGCTCAAGACTACATGGATATCACTCTATTTGAGTAAATTATAGCCCATTGAAAGGGGAAAAAAGAGAAGGAAAAGAACCTGTAAGCTTTTTGTGAATTCCAAGTATAGTACCCTTTAATTTTTCAGTTATTAAGGTTTATCTACACAAAGGTATTCACTGCAATTGGTACATCATTTAATGGAGTTTACGAAGTTTTTGTGTCCTTTGCTGTACCATAAAAGTATCAGTGTGATACCATGAAGTGCCTGTATACCTAAATTGTGATCAAGATAGGCAGAATGGGCAGAACATACAACAAGAACAACAAACCACAGTTTATGTAGTTTGAATTCTGGATCTGAACCTGGATGTTCAAAATGTCCAAACCAGGTTGTGGGCTACCTAATGAAATAGGCCTCTAACTAGCTGGCCATTGGAATGCTCAAATTTAAGCGTTAGATTCATTTGTGAATGCAGTTCTTAGTTGAGTCTTGAAATGAAAGCAGTCATTCATTTCTATGATGACATCTTATTGGCAAAGAATGCTAGGCAGCTTAACCCGTTCATTCATTACTCATCTTTAGCCACAATCACAGGATGTCAACAATATCATATCCCATCAAGCAATGGGGAAAATCAGCAGATGGACATCACATTAGCCAAAGATTCAAGTTCCACCTTTGCAAACACATTTCATGCCATATCATAATCACATTGAAGCATTCACCACTTCCCATTTGAATAATTGAATTTCAGAGATGCTTAGATCATTAAGATGGTATCCTATCCCATCAATCATGGGGGCAGTCTGAAAATGGGCACCACATCAAACAAATTTCCAAATTACCCATTTTCATATATACACTTTTTGCCAAATCTGAAATCAAATAAAGGCATTCAGCATTCTCCCATCAGCATATTGTCACATACCCTAAAAGAATGAATAAGATAACAGTCGACATAAAAAGCAGAACGCAAGTGCCATTTTGAGGAGTTTACATCTTAAAAAACTCATAGCAAATGGGCCCATAGCTCAGTGGTAGAGCATTTGACTGCAGGTCAAGAGGTCACCAGTTTGAATCCAGTTGGGCCCTTCCATCATTACTCTTCTGTTTCTTTTTCATCCGATCCCACATAGGTGGGAAACAGACTTTATTAATGATGATGAAAAAGGTTCACAGCAAGTTTATACCAATTCAACAGAATTATCATTATGAACAAAGAATCAAATCACTCAACCATTTAAAATGGAATGCAGAAGCCATATTATAAAAATAAGCATTTAATTTATGCGCATCTTACAGAATTTTCAACCAAAGTGCTGTACACAAAATGTAAAGCAAAAGAAATTGTGCATGGAAACAAGCTCCCAAGTTTAAAATGTTACCATTTTCTGCCTACCTGTAATCCTAAGAGATACCAGCATGAACCCACAACATGCCCAGCCAACACGAAAATGAGAAGATTAATGACGAAGTTTGCCCATGCTGACTCAAATATGAAACCGCTGGCAGACTGACCAGCAAGCAGAGGTAGAAATCTGAATATCTTGGGTATATACTGAAGAAGAACTGCAGCTCGTAGAAGATTTTTTGCATAATTTGCTGCTGATGTTCCTAAGTACTTTGGTAAGACCAATAATATCATGATCTTCATGAAAAAAATAACAGAGCAAAATACATTAGATTGACAGCCATCATCCCACACAAACATTTGGAATTAAAATATCATCAGCCCAAGGACACAAAGTATCCTGCAGCCTTGATTTTTTGGGCAGGGAAATTGGGACATTAACAATATGATGAGCTGCACAGTAGATTAATAACTTGAGCAAAATAGAATTTGGATAAAAAGTGTTTTTTGGTTGTGAAATTTCTTCAATAAAAAAGATAAAAAGAAAACAAAACTTACTTGAGGCAATGGCAATACAACAAATACATCAAGCACGAAGTAGCCACGCAAGTAATTAAGAGCTATTTGCTTTGGGTGGTCAACTAGTTCGCCAGCACCAACCACTCTGGATTCGGGATTAACATATGCAAGCCTGAACTGTAATACCCAAATTAAGTAAGTTAGTCAGGACCTGATTACATGGACGTTTGTCAATTACTTTGGGTTATACCCTTCATTCTGTAAGATAAGCCAATCAATTTCACCTAATTATAACTACATTATGAGATTTCTAAGCAGACTTTGTATCACTAGGCTTATGATGATTTCCACTCGTCATAATGACTGAAGCTGATTTCAAGAAGGTGTAGGATAGATTAAGGAATCTATACAACAGCTTAGACCTGTTTAGTAGACACCAAAATTAAAAAGGTCACAGGAATTTTGCTGCCCTGATCAAAATAATTCCAAACTAGCATGTCATATAGCCATTCTTCACATTATACATCATTTTTTGAACTTGGTAAGGCTTTTGATAAAGCTGATAAAAACATGGCTAATGCCCCCTTTATACATCCTTCCAAAAATTCTAAAAGTGAGTTTACTTCAAATTCTCCCTGAGGGAGGTCAGGGTGCAACAGAGATGATATCAAAGCATTATTTTAATTCTCACAAAAAATCATAACCACAATAATTGGACTAAAACCTCAGTTATGAAAGAAAGTAGATAAAAAGGAAGCGTGTGTATGATTAGAAGAACTTTAATGATAACTTACTAATAAGAATTTGCTTTGCTTTCCCTAGATTATAATGGTACTTGCCACCAGAAGCAGGCAAAATCATCAAACCGAAACAGGAGAATCTAGCAAGAGGGCTACAAAAGCAAGGAAACCTTGGAGGAATATGCAAGGGATAGGCTTAAAGGAACAAGTGGAGGATGGGTCAAAATGAAGCAAATAATGCAAACAATGTTGCAAATGATGGAGAATGTTCCAATGACAGCAGCAGCAGCCACTGCAGTAGGCTCAACCCTCACCTCCTTCTTAACCTCAAGAGAAGAGAGAAATGAAGCAAAGAGACAAGGAGGATATGGTGGCATTTCAGAAGATGCATCCACTGGCATTCATTGGAGAACCAAACCCACTTGCAACAAAAGCATGGGTGACAAAGAAGGAAAATTTTCAAGTTTTTGGCTTAGTGAAGACCAGTGGAAAGCCCATTTTGTGATCTTCATGTTGGAGGGGTAGGCTGACTTGTGGTAGAAGACCACTAGAAGGGTGCAGCAATTAGATGAAAGGCCTATGACTTGGGCCAAGTTTCTCAGAAAATTCTATGAAAAACGTTTTTCCTAATAGCATTGAGGATCTTAAGTTGCAAAGTTCATAAACTTGATTCAAGGAAAGATGGCCATCACCGAATATGACACAAGCTTACATCCAGTTTGCACCCTTTATCGCTAATGATCTAATAGAGAGAGCATGAAAGCTTCTCAGAGGCTTAAGGCCATATATCCGAGAAAGGATTACAATCTTAAGGCTTAAACAATATGAAGATATTGTGGGTAGGGCCAGGATGGTGGAGAACGAAGGAGAGGAAAGGAACCAGATAAGAGACAGATGAAAGAAGTCTGATCTTGGGCAGGAGGGACCTTCAAGTAACAACAAGGTGGTGAGGTTGATACACAAATGCGAGATTTTTTTTCATATTTTTGCAAGATTTATGGTTTTAATAGTATTAAAATGGCAACACTATCACAAGTTGATACAGAAAAATACAACTCAAAATATAGGCATATTCTCAATATTGCAATAGAATATAATGTTATAAGTGATATATAAAAATCTAAATATTCAAATATGTTCTATAGGGCCTGTATGTTAAGGTGGGATGGAATGGAATGAAAAATATAGGGATAATGTCAACTATAAAGTAAATAAAGGTAAAATAGATAGGTGGACAATGATTGAAAACACAAGTAATGATGTAAAAAAATAGAATTGTTGGGGAGAGTATATGTCAAATCAAGCATTGGGAAATTGGTTTTCCATGGAATCCAATTCCATGGATTCCAAATCTAATTTACGGAACACGCCCATAGGTTCTTAGACTTTTGAAATACTAGTTTGAATCTCTAACATTAGAAGGTTGGGGGTTTAAATTTCGAAAACAAAAATCTATGAAAAATATATTGAAAACAAAAAGCCCAACAGAGACTCATATGAAGAAAAGTAAGTTTGCCAGGCCTAATGAATGGGAGCACAGATTCTAAAGGCCAAAGTGTAGCCTAAAATATGATTGTACTATCATAGCAAACTCAAATCAGTATTCTAAAAGTCCAAGCACTCATGGAGTGATCCCTATTTTATTCTCTTGATGATTAAACTATCAATTATTTCAACACCCCCTTAAGAAAAAACATGAGTCACACATGTGCACAGAGGCCATAGCTTGAACTCTATCATGACTAGTGGCTTCAACAATTCTAACTACCATGATCCACATAGAGTTTCCACTACAATGACACATTTATATCTTGGCCATGGTTTGGCCTTAAGAATCGTGCTGCTCCCATCGAGCTTAAACTTTTCGCATATGGGTCTTCTTCTTTCTTTTTTTCTCATATTTTTCAGTCCTGGCAACTAAAACCCATGACTTGATGCTAGTTCTAATACCAAATATTAGAGACTTAAACTAGTATTCCAATAGTTCAAGGGCCCATAGAACCTACACAGTTTTAATCTCTTAACTGTTGGATCATCACAACACTAATAATTTCATAATATTTATATTACTTCACTCAAAAGCTTGTTCGGTTAGCCAAAAGAGAAAAATTTTCATCCTCTAATGTGACATATATCTGCCCTAACAACCCTATTTTTCCTCAAAATTACACATGTTTCTCATCAAAAGTTTGTCTATTTTATTTTTATTCATTTAATACCTGACTTCATCTTCCAAGCTAATGACATCATCTCCTTTTACTTTTTTGAATTTCCATCTAACCAAATAGACTCCAAGTTCATATCAAATATTACTAACAATGATATTAATGTTATCATTGATTACATGGCAAAGGGTTGTGACAAGCTTTCCGAGAATATCCAGGCATTTCAACCCAATTTAAATGCTAGAAAGGGGCTGAAAATAGACATTACAGACTTAAAACAACAAAGACCAAATAAGATATTAAAACTTGGAGGTTACCTGAAGGAGGATGTGCAAAAAGTAAACAAAATCGGTCATGCTCCTAATGGCTGCAATTACAGATGCTAAGGACCAATTAAGAACTATACACTTCTTATCCTGGGGCCAAAAACAAACAAGAAAAATGAACACATTGACATGCACAAAAGCCATTAAAATATGTGCAGAAATAGACATTAAAGAAAGGTTTGCAGTAGCATAATTATTGAATTCACAAGGGATCCACCTATATGAACCATAGAACTGTTTCAAAAGCCAAAAGAAGAGGAAGTGAGTTATCTTGCTGTGCCACATCCTCTAGTTGTCTAAAAAATGATGGCACTGATTTCTCTTCCCTCAAAAAGTAAGAAAAGAATTACAAATGGTCAACAATAGCAAGAGATTTTCCCTCAAATGTGCCATGTGAACAGCAACATTGACTGGAAAATAGTTCTCAGGTTTGGATAGTTGAAACGAGAATGTAAATAGAAACAAAAATTGTAGATTATGCCAGCAACATAAAGTGATATCAACCATAAGGTGAATAGATGGGAAATAATGATTAGAAATATAGGTAATTATGAAGAAAAATTAAGGTTATTATAGCAGATTTGATAGGTATATGTCACATCTATTTATTATTTCCATGGGAAATGTATTTCCATCCCCCATCCAATGCCAAAAGGACACTCACATGATTGCAGTCAAAACCAGGGAAACAGAGGAAGAAAGCATGCTGAAAATCAGATTTTCCATAGAGGTTTGAATTTTACAGAACATTAATAAAGAGGGAAAGCAAGACATCTGTGGAGGAAAAAATGGCACCATTCCCATGAAAACAGATGATCTCATTGTATTTTTTCCTAAAAAGGTAATCTTCAAAAAAGAAATTCTCTCTTTTACCTTTCCCATGCTTGTGATACGGCAAAAGATGGAATTTTCTTTTCCTCTAGCTTTTCTATTCAGAATGTCATATCAAGGAAGATTAAAATGTGAAATCATCACTCTTACAAACCAAAGGTTTTCATTTCTTCTACAGTAAATCACATAACTTGTTTTACCTTTATTTCACAACTCAAAGCAAAGAAATGTCACATTAAGTAAACCTGTTCATCCTACTTTTACAGAATCAGCGATCGATTTTCCTTTCACTTCTTGACTTTTCCCCAATCCCGAACAAAATAATGATAGAAGTTTCTAGTGAGCATTTGAAAGGACGAACAATAAATCTGGTGGGTTTTACCCATAGGCAATCAAATTGATCAACCAGCAGGCCACAAGTTTAGATGACATAACAGCTAAATGGCCTTTAATGAGATGATCGAAACCATCAAATCAGGATCATTAAATGAAACAATCATCTGCTGATGCATAACTTTGTCAAGTATAGGACCATTATCATGGGAGGTATTGGACAGCATCCAGCCGGTATTGAGACCCACAAATCAAAGGCCTATAGAGGCACTAGTAAATTTGTATCTGATGATCCATTTAACAAAACTATTATGTGTAGAAACATATTTTTGTCACATGTGGGATCATCAGGGAGGTGTTGGTCCAGCCTGTAATGGGGCCCACAAAATCAATGGCCTATAGTTCCATTGATCAATTTTTAGACACAAAACCTTGCATTCAATCAAGAATCATACAATAGTAACTCAACGTAACAGAGCACACTTTGATTGTAGCTCTCCGCATGCATACTTACAGAATAACATGATAGAATTTATGATGCAATAAATTCAACCAGTAATAATGCGAAGAAAAAAAAAAAAAAAACTTCAAGCATCTCAACTTTCAAAATGATTATGTTCTTCCTCTAATATGGACAAAGGTTTTGATAGTCTCTAAGCAAGCAGAGAATGAAAATAAAGAAAATACAACATGATAATGTCAAAATCTATCACATTCAATCTAAATTACAGACTTTCAGGATGGAAAAGAAGCAAAATTGTACCTGTTCAACAGACAAAAGGAAGAAGAATAATGGATCAACAAAAATTGACACCAAGCAAGAAATTACAAAAAATTTGTTCCACCGCTGGACAGCCTTGGCATGAGGGTTCATGATGCCAGGGATATAAGAACTTAGGAAGTCAACAGGTCTCCTCAGCCAACTTTTGGCTTCACCATAAAAATCGTATTGCGACTGAAAACAAGCACAGATAAACATCTTATTAAAAGGATGGAATACACATCAACATTATTAACTGTCTAAAAAGATAATCATTTAGAGTATGGAAGAATTTTGGATCAAATGCTTTCATTTTGGCATAATGCGATGTCACAGATACAATAGCTAGGATAAAAAATGGGCTTGTCAAATGAAGAGAGAAGGAACCTTAGAACCAAATACCACTGAAGCTTTTGAATTCTTTTGTTCTGCTGATCTGAAATTGTAATATGTTGGGCATGTTGTACAATAAGGATCATCGCATCTCCCTAATGGTCCGGACTTTAATAAATGTTCGTTCTTTCTAGAAACATTGTCATCTGGCCAATCCTTTTGATCCATTCCTTCACTAGAAGAAAATTCTTCAGGCGCAACCACATGTGTTTTGCCACCCAATCTCCCATTCTTTATTCGAGGAAAGTTCTCAAATTTCCTGTTGCTAGTCATTGGACCACTAAAAGGCACAAATGGAACTTTTTCACTTCTCAAAGGACCAGTATGAGAAACAAAGCTCTTTTCATCTTCATAAAACCCCATTCCTCTCATTGACATGGACATGGATGCACTCCTAGTAGTGCTTCTTGTAGGAAACCTTTCTGATTCCACATCCATGCATTCATCTGACAGTTGGGACTGGGCATCTGACAACATGGGTACCTCATCTTTGTAACCACCCACCATTTTTTCAAAACATATACCTGTAAATTTCAAGAAAGAAAATAAGATAGATTCAGTGATAATAAGCAACAGTTAAAATGACAAGATCCCCTATAGCCAAAATTTAAATAGTAAGCATAGAATATCAAAAGGGCATAGAGTGCACATAAATATCTGGTAGACTGTACAACTGCAGTGAAGCAAAACAGGCAGCACAGCAATTTGGTTGATAGTAACTGCAACATCTACAAACAATTAGTTACTATGTGATGCCTGATTGAATTAAGGCACCTTTACTCAACTCAGCAATAGTATCCTAGACATTGTCTTCTCAGCCCAACCCTGAAATCACCTCCTCAGACATCATCTTGTTGGTCCTACTCTACCATCAAATCACCATGCCCAAAATTTCTGCTATCAGATGGATCTACCAACAGGACTAAACAAATGCAACCAAAGTCCACATTCATTAGAGATAGATCAAGAAATTAGAGGCCAGTAGTTGGGACAGATTTTTATGGTATCTATCCATTCATCACCAAAAGTTGGGACCCTCAAGGGGTGACCATCTGGAATATGTAAATTCTAACACACTCAGGAATACAGTTACTGCAAAGACATTCAAAGCAAGAACTTTCAGGAGGAAAGTTTTGCCAGAAGATTCAAACAAATCAATATATGATGCTTTTGCTAGTTAGTTCTGTGAATAATCTGCAATAAATGTAAACAGACCATGAGATGCATACCATCAATATCCAAAGTGGAATATAGATAAGAAGCAAGGACAGATGTGAAACTAATACAATATCAAAATGTAGACATTTAAATAAACCAATTAGTAGGCACTTAAAGTAATTCCTTGGATGCTTGGCTCATTATTACTTCATTATGGCAGTGAAGCACCAAAATTTTACTACATAAAAAATGTTCAGAAGCACCAAAAATTGGAGCTTCAAAGTCAAGAGTCAAGAGATTAGGAAGAATCATGATTTCATTCCGCTGCCTTCCCATGGAGATAAGTCCTAGCTCACAACGCCAGTGTTATCAGAACCAGACTGGTTCAACTATGAACCAATCAGTTGACCGGTCCGGTCTAGCCCAGTTCAGTTCAATAATAGATTTTTTTTGTTTTAATATTATTAATAGAATAAAAGGATAAGTTAAAATAGTAAAGTCCTATATAAAAGATCTATATATTTAGATTAATATCTATGGTTTAAATTTTTTAAAATTATGCTCTATTATTTTTTTATTTTTTTCAAGAAAATAAAAAACCAGTTCAATTGGCTGGTCGAACCGATTGGACTATGAACCGGACGCTTGACTGGTTCAACCATCTGTCCTATTTTGATAACATTGCACAACGCCATTTCAAACAAACCAAAGATATGTAAGAAAAAAACCTAAAAATCCAGTTGATTTTCCAACAAAATCATTCAAAGACATCAGAAATGGAATTCTCCTTTCCAAGGATACCTCAACTCTAGTCACTCTCAAAACCTGTCACTTAAAAAAGACAAACAGTATACTCGACAATGGTCAAAGTCCAGTAAAGCAGGTTCCACAGATCCCAAAACCATTGATCCAACAAGCCCATTGTGAGTAGACAATACCAAAAAGAACCCCCTAATAAAAAGATCCACAGCATCCAATCTGAATCCCATTTAATGATTAACATCGATTCCTTCTTTCACTAGCCAATTGCACAGTAGCATGCTCTCATCCCATAAAGAACTCGCGAACAAGGCACTCCCAAGCCATCTTACTAAGTTACAAAACATCCATAACGCCAAACTTTTCCATACATTCAAAAGAAAACAGAGTGACAGGAGAAGAACAAGAAGTATTCCCATCTAATCACAAATTAACAAAAACTAACCCCACAAACACGTCACACTCGCAAGAAATAGGAATCCCTACACAAATATTGCATAACAAAAATGGCTGAATAATTGTTGGAACCATACCGACTTACTAATCGATACCATCAAATGCCAATTGACCACCAGTGCATGAACAACCAACCCCCAAAGTCGCATGCACCATTTTATTTACCTCCCTCTTCAGTTCTTGATATTAGATTCTCAGTCTACCACCTCACAATGTTTGATCACCATTGAAAACCACTCAATTCCTAGCCAGAGACTCGGAAATATGAACCATCCTATCCTCTGTAACATTTTCTTTACATCACTTGCCTATCTAAAAAACTACAGTTCCTCATTCTAAAAGGCTCTGAGGCCCTGGCCATCTCCACAGGCTAAACTGATGGGGTGGCCTGCCTTTATCCACGGTCAAGATAGTTCAAAATTAGAATTCGTGGTAGAAGATACCCATGAGAGAGAGTTTCAGATACAGTGGGCAGTTTGGAGTGTCGAGATTTCAACATAAAGATGCAATTCAACCAGTTGTGCAAATCTGAAGATGGAAATGGAATTGCCGTACGCACCTATTTTGAGGAGATTCGGAGCATTAATGAGAGATGGAATCCGAAAACGGCATTTTTCAAGGGAATGAAATTTCAGTTTCCGCTGGGGAGAAGAGGGAAAATTGGAAAGGATTGGTTTTAGAGAGCGGAAGAGGCGAAAAATGCTAAGAAAACACAGTTCGAGTGTGGAAGCCGCTGCTTGGCTTCCTTTCGGGGGTTGATTTCCCACGCATGATTCTCGGTCCATTCCTCGATACCAAACGCCCCCCACATGTGTTATCACGTTTCTCCACGGTGCATGCCTGTGAGAAATCGGAACCGTCAAATGGGTGGGAAAATGTAGTGTTGATGCGAATTATCAACTTCAGCAGTAACCCATTTTAGGTGCTCAGTAATTGGAAATTTTATTTGTATCTGTTCATTATGAAGTACTGCACTAGATTGATAAAATTTCAGATTCTTTCCTCTTCTTATATATTTGTGGACACTTCGGAACGTTTTGACGGATCAGATGTTCTCTATATTGACTATTTGTGCACATGTGATGCGTGCCGTTTTGCGCGTGATGCAGAAGCTTGCTTTGTCCGCATTGACCTCTATGGAAACGACTTTGCTTAGCCCTAGACATACGGGCGGGAGCAAAGAACGGAGCCATTGGTCAAGCGCGGTAAATCTCTTACGTCTGGCGCAAACTTGACGGGCACGCGCCTGCATTAATACAAGAATCTGGACCGTTGATGTTATCCATCATGATCTACAAAGTGTTTTAAATTAAATAAAGATCTCAATGGTTAATATTCTAAGAAAAATAATAAAAAACTGAAATAAATATATTTATTGATCCAATCATCAGAAAGAATAGCATCTGGGAGCAACATCTACACACAGACTGTTTGCGATCAAGAGTAACGCACATTCTTAGAAGTGTCGCGACAGACGCACGAGTAACTGACAATTCAAACGGACAAAATGAGATTGTGACGGGAACTGAACGGCTGTCGAGACGGTATTCACGCCGTGCTGCATCAGGATGCTCAGGCCCATGCTCCATATGACTGTGAGTAAGACAGTTATTTAATGCCTTTGATTAAAACCATCGAAAGCAGAATGGTTGGAAACTCGATTGAACTGCACACTCAGCAATTTCTAATTTCAACTGCTGGCAGACAGTATAATGTAGTTTGACCAAAGAAGCCTCTGTTCATGAAAAATTTAGAGCTGGATATTGGACAGCTCAGCAGTGTATCATTCAACCCCATTTATTAGCGGAAGTGTATCATCTATCACCCTCTGACGGAGTACCGAAGTTTTTCCGAGGGACAAAATCTTTGCAGATCTTTTCCAACTGCCCAGCGTGCAAACCTAGTCTTGGAGTGAAAAACGGTGACCGTATCTAACCCGGCGATCGAGTGCAGATACTACGGCCGTTATTTAACCATCTGACACTGATAACCGTTTTTAATTCCATAGGTGTTATGGGCCCACGAGATGAAGGGTCATATCTCGTTTTAGGAGACTAAGTCGTTACAATGACGTGTGCTGATGTAGGATTTTTGATTGGTTGTTGTGGTGAGTAGTCAACGCGATTTCACAGCTTCAGAGTCATCGGCGATATCGCCTCCCTCCCCTTGCTGAGGACCTGTGGTACGTCCCGTGTGCGGTTTTTCTAACAATGCATGTTTATGTAATGCTATTTGATGGTGCAAGCGCAATGATCACAAGGGGTGTGTGTAGATCGTAGATGTATTTGAGAAAAGTGTATTAGCCATCTTGTTCTTCCACGTAAATTATAGCTATTTTTTAATATTTCTACTTATTTCCATCCTTATGAATGGATTAAGCAAACCCAATTTCATAAAATAAGAGAATTAAATGAAAAAATTAATGTTTATGATATTAGTAATAAAGTAAATAAGATTAAAATAAATAGTTTTGTGATAATTTAATATAAAGGTAATAATTTAAAAAGTAAAATTGTTAAAGAAAGTACAAGGCAAATCTTGAGAAATAAAAATTTTTCATGAAAATCAATTCGGCTGAACTGATAAAGTAAGATCATTTTATTTTGGTCCATCATAATATCATATTTGACATTACCTTACAGCTAATAGTTCAACTTTAAAAAATAGCACAATTCAAGGGTAAGTATGAATTTGTTAAAAACTATATCATTTTACTTATAAGACCCACAAATATGCGATTGGATATTCACGCCTTTCATAGTGTTTTTCCCACATTGACAAACGATTAAATAAAATGTTATGATCTTTGATATTTGCGATTTCATACATTTTAAAATGTCATTGCTTGCATAGACATCCAATTCAAATGATTGTGTTTTTTAAATGCTAAAGTAACTTTAGAAATGATCATTGGTCTGGATCTTATTAAAATAATTGTGAGAGATCAAAATAAAATAATCTTGCCAGTATTTAGTAGCCCATTTTCAATGATTCCCCGTACTTTTCCTGCAAAAAGGCTCATTCAAGTGACATCATTCTTCATTCTGTGTTAACAAAGGAGTATATTTCAAGTACAATACGTTGATACATTCTCCCTCAAATATACTTTACCCAAACACACCCTGGACAATAAATATCTTTATCTGTGAAAATATTATCTTTATATCCTGTCCTCCGTCGCTACGACATAAGATCGCTGTACTCCTTCGGAGCACCGAGAATGTGGACCGTCAATCCTGCAATTCCTGAAATTCCTAGCCATTCGACCATCAATGACCCTCCAAACAGAGATCTAGATTTTTTAGGATTTACATACCCCACCATATCAACGGTCTGGCTCACTTATCCGCGCACTGCGTCGGTTGACTGCCGTTTAGTCCGTTTTGCTGCGATCCAGACCGTTTATTTCGCGAGACAAAACTAGTGCGGTTTCCTTGTTGAGGGGTCTACTTCTCATGGGGGTAGGTAGCCGGGTTTTAAGGGTGATGCGTGAATGTTCTGTCACCCTCTCCCAACGCCTACGCAATCTTTTATGATCAAGCTAAGGGCACTCTTTCACGGGCAGATTGTACGATGGTTTGTGCCAACCTTATCATGGAATCATTTTTATGGTAAGAATTAAACCAAAAACGGTAATTTGTTGGGCGACCTCAGTGCAATGTCATGGCTATTTTTAAGAATCTTATCTTTCTTAGGGCCTGTTTGACCCTCAGTTTCACGAGGTGAGCGCTGAAAGTGAGTTTACAATGTAAAAGTGCTTCCCCAGCTGGATTTTATCATACTTTTTGAACCATAAAAACTAATTTTTTACATTTATATGAAAGAGCTTTTTTCTTACATGCTTTTTATTAAACAAACTTAATAAATATAGTCAGGCCAAACGGACCCTTAGCCAGTCCATTTTATTAGTGGCGGAGCCTGGACCTTGCGTTGGGGGCCAAATTTTATATTTTAAATTTATATTTTAAAATATTAAATATATAAATACATTTTTACTATATTATGTTATAACATTAAATTTTAAGATGTCAAAAATATTTTTATAATATGTTTTTCATAAAATAAATTTTAGTAATAAGTTCATATTAACTTGATTAGTTAAATAAAAATTATAGCAAGTAATTTTACATTGTAGTCACGTCAATATAAAGAGAGAGATTTTGTCTTCCTTAGCATATTTTTAAGTTTTTTAAATTAAATAATAAAAAATAAATGATCAAAGTGTAATTTAAGGTTTTTTAAGTTAAAAAATGAGAATGAAATGAGAAAATGAGAATGAAATCTTAAGTTAGAATAAGAAAAAAAATTTAATTAAGATTTTCCAAATTGAATAATAGATGAATTAAAAATAACTGACAAAAATTGCAAAATATTAGTCTATAGTTTACTTAATTGAATAAATAAATATTTATTATAATATAAAATAAATACCTTTACTTTTTTTTTCTTCTTTCTTATTTGTTCTTTCTTTTTTACTATAAAAGACGCCCATGTGGTAAAAAAAATCTATAACAAAAGGACCATAAAAAAAAATGAAAAATACTGTATGGGGTATAAGAAACATGTAAAATAAGAATTCTGAAAAATGATAACTACCTGTATCTATAAGAATTTTAACAGGTGAAGTAATCAAACAGATGCATGTCTTAGTCGATGGTGTTAGATGTAAATTGCTTATTAAGTATATGTGCCTCCCCACATGCCCACCCTAGCTGTATGTGCTTCCCCATGTACATTTTTTCCAATCGTTAATCTTTTATACTTTCACAAAATTAATTAATGTCTTAGCATTATCCTCTATTTTACCAATGTCTACATGATTCTATTGCACCCTCAGTGAAATGGATCTTATCCAGACACGCACATGTTTAAAAGTGTGTTTGTTTGGCGTCAAGAGAGGGATAAAAACTCTCTTACAATAAACACGAGGTAAAACCTATTTTTTTCTCATTTTTATAATGATGCTTGACTATCAATGCATGTTCTGTTTTTAACATTATTATTTATGTTATTTTTTTAAAGAAACAGTCACATGGTAAATGTGAGGCAAAAGCTTGTCTTCATCAATTTAATTATGATATGATATTTAACTATTAATAATTATTTTCACATTATTACTTATTTTTTAAGTTTGTTTATTTGTCTTTATTCACTCGTGTTTTGATGAATAAATACCATGCATTAGGGTGTTTAACCACCACACACCTCTAATATACACCACTTTATATATTCTAATCAAGCTAGATATTAGCAAATGCTCCTTATATTTCAATTATTATCCATGCTTTTTAATTATTTTTTATATATTTTAAATTATTTATCTCTATATATTCCCCACTTTCAAATCATTTATCTTTATTATTCTAATCACCCATCACATTTTTCTAATTCGCATATTAATATATACTATTTATCATATTATTTTATCTTTTACCCCGTGCACTTTTCATTACCCTTCTTCACACCCTCACACCCCAACTGTAGCACCCCGTCGGCCCACACCACC
>JAYJMB010087914.1:0-20378 GCA_036873735.1 Pouteria campechiana
AGCAAAGTCAAAAATTAACTGATTTAATTTATAATTAGGCAAAATTAGAGACTTTAATTTGCAAAAAGCCCAATTACAAAAAGCAAGTATTTAATATAAGAAAAATATTTATTAATATTTACCTTCCATGTAAGAAGCACCATAATATTTATTGGAATTTAAGTTCAACAAATTATTATTTGTTTACTCTAGAGGTTGGTTTTGATGAATAAAAATATTTTAATATGGGCTTCTCAATATATTTAATGAGTTCATTAAGCCTTTTGGAGAAAAATATTTAAGTGAGGAATTTTATTATAGCCCATCAAGTGAGTTTTTTTAAATGATTTTAAAATGACTATTAATTCTAAAGACCACCAAAGGCAAAGCTAATTTCAAATTGTTTTTCATGTATAGTTTATATTTTAAAGCCTAAATATTCAATTAAGCATAATAATTCAAATGCTTGATATCATATGCACAGTCCAAATAATGTAAAATAACATAAATGTTAGCGGACTTACGAAATCAATCAATGAAGGGCTTGTGCAATAATTGTCATCACTGAACACTTCTCTCTTAAGAGTTATGTTTATTGAAAATTAAAATTAACTCCTAATTAACATTAAATATAGGTCATTAATTTTTTATATCTCAAGCTTTTTTCATGATTTCTTATCAAACTATAGAACCATATATTCTTAATTATAAGTCACATGAACAGTATTTATCTGGACCATATATTCTTAATTATAACTCACACGAACAGTACTTATCTGGACTTGAATCAAATAAGGTGTACGTGTTTATATACCTGAAAAAACCCCTCACTCATGAGGGTGCTGTTCCACAGGGATAGATTTTGAGGTTCTCTTACAAGATATTTTAAATGTAATTTAGTTAAGCTTCAAAATCAACCAAATAAGATTGTAAAGAAGGCTACAATAAATAAATATCATCAAAAATTTAAAGCTGAATATAAATAGTCAAGATCTAAACCGTTTATTAACCATATTTTCTGCATTAATGCTATCGCAAAAAATTTCAAGGCGATTGGTTGTCTATGCCATCCAATATCATTCACATGTTTATGTTTATGGATATTATTTTCATAATGATATTATTTAATTTTTAATCAGACCCATACATTAGGTTTAAAATAAATTTATATTTATAAAGCTATGTAATCAGGCCAGTAATACCATTCAAAACTAGAATTCTATGGATTTTATTCAAAAAGCCCACACAAAAAAACAAATTTCTTGATTTTTAATCCTGTAAAATTAAATTTTGAATAAAAGAAAATGAACAGTGTAGATATATATAAAAATTACACAGGGCCCATCTTCCTACGTGAGCGCTCTTCTGATCCTCTCCACTTTCCTACTGCCACTGTTTGTGATTTTGGACTATTAGGTTTAAACGCATGCGCTAGGTTGCATAGCGGATTGAGGCTGTAAAGGTAAAGCGCAACCTTTCGCAGGCAATTCGCGTCTCTCACCAGACAATTATAAGATACTAGCCTCAATGGCCAATGCCTTGCCAATTCCTCTGTCTTTCTCCTTCTCTCTTTTGCTCTTCCTCCTCAGGCGACGGAGACGTAAGATCAAAGTAAAAAGGTACGCCTTTTTTCATATTTTTAATAATTACACTGGTCAAAACATTCCTGTAGATTGCAAAAATTAGCACTTTACATGGTAAAAATTGGAATTTCGCTTGATATCTCCTTTCTCATCTTTTTCAGTTCACGAACTCCGTCTATGCTCCACGTTTTTACTGCATTATACCATGTAACTACTGCATTACACCATGTAACTATATGCATATGGTTATGCGAAAGTATAATTATAAGCAGTCCAAGATAGAGCTTAAATCCCGCCATACTTTTCATCAAACTCACACCAAGTCGAGTCAAGATAAATTAGTTTGGCCCGTTTGCCATTTTTAAGTCTACAGGTTAGATTGTGAGATTCAAAATTAGGTTTGAAGTTGAGCTAGCTACATGTAGTTGTTTGCAGACGGGGCTGTAAACTAGAGCCTGTGAATTCTTTACTTCCTGTTTCCGTCAAACTACCCACTTAGATGTTGTAGATAGAAGTTGATGTTTTACCCTAATAAATGCCCTTATAATATAATTTTTCTCTTTTAGCCTTCTGCTATAAAATCAAGCCATGCTAAAATTGTGGACTGATCTGCTGTATTGGTACAGATTTTGACCTAAGCTTCAAAATAGATAAAATAATTTGGACCCTTATGATATTCAAATCATTTTGGTCCGGATAAAATAATCTTTCACCATATCACTCTGGTGGTTTTACTACACTACCAGCTAATCATATTAACTACCTAATTGTGTAATTAAGAGCACCCTCATAAGTTAATTACCAATTTTTTGATTTATCTTCTAACATTATGGGGGTTGTCTTTTATGTCTCTTCCATTGGTCACTTAGCCTGATGCGTAATGCATTGGTGAAATTTTTAGGAAATATTTTATATAGGCTTATAAAAATATTGAAAAGAATAGAAAATTTAGTTATAATTGCATATTGGTGTATATTATTTGAGTTTGTTTTGTATGATGTGTCCACAGTGAAAAAAAGTAAAAAAATATAAAAGAGGGTGTAAATGGAGAAAAAATAAACTAGCATGATAAATGTGAAGAAAAGAACATAATGGCCTAATAAAAAAAATAAAATAATATGATGACTGCAACAAAGTAAATTAACGAGAGAAAGCAATAGATTTTTTAAATTTATAAGAATAAATATAATAGATAGAGACAATGATTGAAAAATATACATAAAAATAAAACCAAAAAGATGTAAAGAGGGTGTTCCCGTTTTAGATTTAAGATAAAATAGAAAGAGTGTGAAGAACAATGTGAAACAGGTGTGTTAGCATCTTTTACATGTATCTACAACACCCTTTTCATGGGTGTTTGAATAAGGGAAAATGGATAGGACATGATGTCATTTGTTTAAAAGGTGATGTTAGTCGGTGAGTGAATAAAAACAAAATTGATAAACTTTTGATAAAAAGGATAGGCGATAATGAAGGAAGGTGGGGTTATTAAAGTGAGGATATGCAACTCTAAAGGGGAGGATAAGTTCCCTCTTTTTAAACACCCCCTAATGTATTTAAGTTATTTTCGAAAAATAATTTTTGTCTAGATATTTAGGATGTGTTTAATGATGCTAAAAAAATGTTGAAATCTATTTTCAACTTTTTTTATTTATTTTAATTATGTGATATTTAACTACCCCAATGACCCTGTGTTTTCCTTATTATTATTTATATTTTCAGCTATCACCTACTTTTTATTTCATTAAAAATTGTATCTATTTTATTTTTTATACTTTTCCAACCATTGTTCCTTTTTTGTAACTTTTTCCTTTGTTCTTTTGATTCTTGGTAACTAAAAAAAATGAATGTAAATTCCTTTTCCTTTTTTTCATATCCTCTTTTCATTAATCTGAAATTTGTATATAAAGACATTTATGGTAAGTATTAACATTCATTACTTTCAACTTGCAAGACCTGCACAAAGTAAAACCATTTTCCTTGTTACAAAATAAAATACATTTTTCCCACCCTCTTCTTCCCCTTTTACAGCAAGTCATTGACATATGCTCTGCAGGCTGAATATAAAGACAAGCTGGCTAATGCCAAAGAAAAAGGGGGGAAAATAAAGAAGAGTGCCCAATGCAAACCCCAAACATAGCTCACAGGAAATAAACAACCTGCACAAAATTGCCCAAAATACAACCATGCTTTACCAAAGTAATTCAAATCAATCTCCATTCTGAATACAAACACATGCTACGCATTCCAATTTGAAGAAATGTTAAACCCATAAAGGAATGCCCATTACAATCCAAACATATTAACTCAGGAAACAAACAACCTACCAAAGTGCTCAATATAATCCACTGGACTTGCCCAAACTCATTCACAAATACAATGCCAAATGCACTCATGAAGATGCTTAAATTCTTTAAAGAATAAAATCATAAAAACGTATGTTTTACAAAATTTCTTAGTATACATTTGAAAATTCATTCACAAATGCCACCTAGATCACATTTAGAGAACTGCCCAAAATCCATTCAGGCATACAATCCTAAACAAGTCCCAAAATTGCTCAATAAACATTTAGAACCTCATTGGCAAATACAATCCCGAAAACATCCATCAAATAAATTGCCAAAATCTATACACAAGTATGATTCCAAACACTTTCACAAAATTTAAAAAGATTCATTCAGAAATTCATGCTGAATGCAATCTTGAGCAGAGACCCACAAAAACTTTATCTTTTGGTTTTCTATTTTCCAATGACTTCAGAATTTCTGTCCTTTTTCGTGCATTGTACAGGATAATTGCATGCAACATCAAATGGCATCAATTAATTTAATGTATATTTTCTTGAGTTTAGAACCCATGGTTCCTCCATCAAACAATGCGGTGTTGGAGAAATTAAAAATGGAAAATATTAACTAATAACATCCAAAGATCGTTCCTATAAATAGGTGGTATGCTGGTGAAAAACATAGATTTATGTGCAGGGATATGGGCATGGTGATGAGTGGGTTAGATTTGCTGTATCAAGTGGTTTCACACTCAATTATCAAGAGTCGATTGTGCATCCGTGTGGTTCAATGGATACCATTTTTTCAATTGTGGTGATACATAATTGGCTATAGGTACCCAGCCACCCCTATTCAAGCAATTTATTTTTAATAAAACGAATAAACTATTTTTGTCTTTGACTAATAACACAATCTTTTTGGCAATTCAAGAAAATCTGCAAACATGTATAATATCGGTATATCACTTGCAATTTAAATGATTGTAAGTGAAATAACTTCAAATTTCCCAACTTCTCTTTTCCCAAATGAAGAAACCTAAGAGCAACCTCAACTTTGCATGAGAAATGTGCATAACCTTCTTCATCACTATCAGCTGTTTCCTATCTAAATGGAGTTATCTAGAGATGTGCATAAACAACAAATGTTAATATTATTCTATTGAACCTTACTAGGATAAAGACAAAAATAGTTAAAATGAATATTTTTCCTTGAGGTTAGGTTCCATTTTATTTCTTGATCCTAATCTTCAGCACCTTATCTTTGGTTTTTTTGTTGGCTACTAAATCATAAATATTTAATCATCACCATCAAAGAGCTGTTTATGTTGTAGCTACATGAATTCTATTATGCCATTCTTGTCAATTTTGAATTATGTCCTCAGTAAGCTCAAGCATATTGATATTTTTCCTAATTATTTATAGCCATGTTTTTTCAGTTGTCCTCTAGCTCTCTCATAGCCTTTTATTTGGATAAATTCATTCCACTTAACTTTTGTAATTTCTGATCTCTGTTTAACGTGACCAAACCACCTAAGTTGGCTTTCCCTCATTTTAGTATCTATTGGTCCTACATTTTTAGGTTATTTTGAATTACTTGCTTTCTAAATTTATCTTTTTTGTTTTACTGCTCATCTATCTATGTGTGTGTATGTGAAACTGGTTCATGTGAGTTCCACCAAGATGATTTTATGAAATCCATCTAATTCATTATTCTTAATAAAACATGTTTAATTAGAAACATAATAATTATTTTAATCAAAGAATTGAGTATCCTACTAAAATTTCAATCAGTTTTATAGTGAATAAAAATCCATTGAAATTCTTAATTTTTGTACACCTTTTCTATTTATTTTAATTACATGATATTTAATGAGAAGATAACCCATTATGACCTATTAAACTCAGGACTTAATTTGACAAATTCTGAACACTCTCTTTTGGTATCAGAGTCATATTAATCTATATATGTAATGAAGAAGATAAACAGTAATATCTAAGTTACGCATGTACTTAGCAGGTAGTTCATACTAAGGTATTGAGGCACTGGTGTTTGACCATATATACCGATTAGTGTTGTTTTGCCGTGGTAGGCGCCTAGGCCAAAATGTAGGGAAATTGGTTCGAATTTTACTCCTCAATATGAGACTCCCTCACTAAGTGACGATAATCATTCCTGTCTAAGTATGAATAACTTAGATCTTAATGTTTAAACTCTTTAATATATCTCATAGATTATCCTTTTAAATATTTTATTGCTTCATTTATTTGTTTTATTACAATAGCTTGATGAAACCATACATGCAATACGAATTGAAGTATATTTAGAAAGGTTAAGTCATTGGACATAGAATTTATTTCATCATTATGTTACGACGAACTCACAGCAATGCATCCATATCATAATCATAATCTTCAACTATCAATAGTGAAACCCTAAATCTTGCCAATCTTACAAATGTTCTTGAAAATTGAAAAATCCCAAGGATATCCCATGATCAAATCTGGAAGAAAAAAGAAACCTTTCAATTAAAAAACAAATTACATAATTAAAACTAAAGAAAAAGCAATCCCTCTTTCTTCACTCCAATCATCAATGACATTAATATCTAAGTCATTATTAAGCGAACAAAAGAAAAAATATCCCTACTTGCACTTAGGTCTAGTATTAGTAGCAGTAAAACCCCTAATCAGAGAAGGTCTTAATATCTCTACCCTTCTGTGTCTACGTGATGCTAGACATAGAGATTTTGAGGACTCCCTTCTTGAGGCAGGTCTACACGATGGACTAGTCTACTTTGACTGTTTCCCAAACTTCACAATCGCAGCTAATGATCCGAATGCATTAGATGTACTAACACTAAATTTCATGTTATATAACTGTAATATGAAACCTGGATCTATACCTGTAGCATTAGTCTATAGGATTTATTACAAAGCAATGACTACGGTATTAGATTCTAGAGCCCTCTATCAATCTAAGTCAGGAGAAACTATTGTCTTTCACATAGATCCTACCAAATCTAAAATAAGAATACCAAAGATAATCAAATGGTCAGAAGTTACTCTTCCACTTTCATGGAAGCTAACTGTTGTTACCACACCAGAGCTTATCAAAATTCCCGCATGGAAACCATAATCCATCACCAAGAAGGAGATATCAAAATCATCCCTCAAAGAAACTCAATCTCTAATCCTATAATTACTGAACCATCTGGAAGATCCTTTAGGAGTTTTAGAAGTTCAGAAATCCCTGAATATAAGCCGCAAAAATTAAAAGGGATAAAAATTGAAGGAATATCTGCACAACCATATTATGAGAATCAATCACTAGATCCTAGACATAGTCATGTCTTTAATGAAGAGCCTCACAGCTCCAAAAGATCTGATGATCATTCCCAAAATATGTCACCAACAGCTTTCCAGATGGAAGCCTCATTAAACGTAATCACAAAAAATAAACCTAATAAAAGGTTTAAAATCAACAAAGAACTTATAAATCAAGAATTTATGCTAAGCATAACAAAAGAAAAAGAAAAATCTACTTTAATCTGTATAAAGAAACAGAAACTCTACAAATCAAAGATCAATACTTCCAATGGATAAACCATAATCAAAGACAAATATATTTCTTTGAATGGTTTGAAAATTTTCATAATCCAACTTTAAAACCTATTTGGAAATCTGGAGATAGAATCATCAAACAATCTAAATTTCCTCCAGAAGAAAAAATAGATATAAAGGTAAAAGATAAAACAGTGACTGGAGTACCTTACAAACATCATCCAGACACTACAATCCCTCCTAATGGAGAAGACATTAGGAAAATACATGAACAAATCAATTATACAAATAAAACATTAATAACAATCACAGATCATCTAAATAACCACCAAAAAATAAATCATAAAAAAGAAAAAGCTAAAAAGCCAGAGGATAAGCCAATCTTTAAACCACATGATATTCCAAAAAATATCAAAGAAAAATTAAGACAAAAGGAAGAAGAAATCAAAAAATGGATTAACAATCAATCTACTCCACAATCCTCAAGAATTGGACAACAACCTGGAGAGGGTAGTAGTGCTCCTGCTGCTCCATTAAAACAAAGCGAAACTATACATGTACTTACACAAAAAAGTACATCTTCTTCATCTGATGAATCTGCAAACACAATAACATCCAAACAGTCTAATAAAATAAATAAATTATCCTTTAGACATCAATCTCAACCAAAATATGGATTAAAACCATATTATCCAAAGTTTACGGCTCCTGATCTTTTATATGAAGAAAGGAACCAGTTTACTCAATCCCAATATAATGGTAATACTATCTACGAATGGAACATAAACGGTAAAACTGAAAAACAAATAATCAACATGTTACAAGAAATCACTATGGTCAGTACTGCTTACTCAACCAAAGCAAATTACACAGACCATGAATTAATCAATCTCCTTGTCATTGGGTTCACTGGCACACTAAAAGGCTGGTGGGATAACCAACTCACTAACAATCAAAGAAATAAAATCTTAAACTCATACAAAAAAGACTCACATGGTGAATTAATCCTTGATGAAGACGGCAAGCCACAGCAAAATCCTGTAGCTACTTTGATCTTTACCATTGCCAAATACTTCATCGATCCAACAAACAAACTTGAAGAAAATAACTCTTAAGTTCTTGCAAAATCTTAAACGCAGAAGATTATTAGAATTTCGCTATTACAAAGATACATTCTTATCTCATGTAATGCAAAGATCTGACTGCAATCAAACATACTGGAAAAAAAAATTCATCTTAAATCTTCTTTCTTACTTTGCAACCAAAGTAAAAGAAAGAATCAAGGATCAAAACCAAGGTTTAATCCCTTGTGACAATTTTACTTATGGAGACCTAATCTCTACGGTTAATGATGTAGGATTAGCTTTTTGTAATGATCTTAAAAAACAAGAACAAACAAAGCTGGAAACTAAGTATTTAAAATATCAAATTGGTTCATTCTGTGAGCAATTTGGTTTTGAATGCACTACATCAAAACATAAGAAACACAAACATAAATTATCTAAAAAACAATTCCATAAGGAATTTAACAAATATAAAAGATATCATAAAAATATAATATCACCAAAAAATCATCCTCATCATATAAAAAATACAAAAAATCCACCAATAAATGTTTTAAGTGCGGAAAGCCTAGTCATTATTCAAACAAGTGTCCAAAAAAATTTAAACAAAAGGAAAAACTCAAACAAAGAATTAATCAAATTAAAATCGATGATAATGATATAGAAGAATCAATCAAGAATCAGTTAATAAAAATACTAATCACTACCGATTTAGAATCATTTTCTAAATCAACATCAACAATAGACTCTGAAAGGGACAGATGATGAATCTTCGTCATCTTCCTACATCAATATGATAATCAAAGAACAACAAGATCTTCTTGACTTTGCTTCAGAAATAGAAGATCCAAATCTTAAATTATTATATTTTATTAAAATAACACCAATGATAAAATCGTCAACAAATGAGCAAAAATTACCCAAACTAAGTAACAAGTATAATCTAAAAGGCATACTAAAACCTTTAAATAAAAAACCAAAAGAAATAACCACACATGATCTCCAAAAACAAATCAATGATTTAAAGAAAGAAATATCTTCTATGAAAAAAGATCTCTTCTCTTTAAAACAAAACAATCAAGTCACTCCTGTAAAGGATTCTGATACAGATTCTGACCATGAATCCGCATCAGAAGAAAATCTGAATAACTCTGACCAAGAATAAGCTTCAAATACAAAGAATTATCTCAATAAAATCACACAAATAAAAGTTCAAAAATGATATATCGATATTCATTTAAAAATTGCCAACTCATTCAATCTTAAAACCATCGCCTTAGTAGATACAGGTGTAGATTCAAATTGCATCACCTTCACTAAATCAATCACACTGAAATTCATCGAAAAACCAAAATATAAAAAAATTAGAGAAACATCATACTTGAATCTACTAATTAACAAAGAAAAATATCTAAATTATCTAAAAAATTATTTAAAGACTAAAAGACTGGAAGATCAACTCTGCCAACCAGAAATCATAAATAAAATAAAATACTATGAGACCAAATTTCTTGATCTTGTATGCACAAAAATTCCACATGCATTCTGGAACCTAAAATAACATGTGGTTACTCTTCCATACAAGGAAGGCTTTAGTGAAGCTGATATCCTCACTAAAGCTAGACCCATCCTGATGAATTACGAACTTTTGGTTCATTGCCAAAAGGAAATAACAGACATGAAACAAAAGGGTCTAATACATGATTCAAAATCTCAATGGTCTTGTGTTGCATTCTATATTCAAAAAGCCTCTGAAATAGAACGTAGCATTCCAAGACTTGTAATAAACTACAAGCCGCTCAATCAATCCTTAAAATGGATAAGATATCCAATCCCAAATAAGAGAGATTTGTTGCATCGGTTCACCGGTGCTAAAATCTTTTCCAAATTTGACATGAAATTTGGATTTAGGTAGGTTCAGATTTTAGAGAATCATAAATGACATTCTTAACCAATTTATATCTTTCTCCATTATCTATATTGATGATGTTTTAGTGTTTAGTAAATCTCTTGATGAACACTTCAAACATCTTAACTCAATCCTTTGGCAATTTGTCAGAAATCTAATTTTGGATTGACAAAGGATGTACTTTGTTGACATTAAAACCAATCCAGAGAAGCTTAGAATTCACTAATAAGTTTCCTGATAAGATCACTAATAAGAATCAACTTCAAAGATTCCTAGGAGCTTTGAATTATGTTTCTAATTCTTACAAACATATAAAAATTATAGCTAAACCCCTCTACAAAAGACTTAAAAAGAATCCGGTTCCTTGGACAGATGAGCATACAGCTATTATCCAACGAATCAAACTCGAAGATAAGAGCCTGCCACTCTTACATATCGCAGACCCTAGCCTTCCAAAAATTGTAGAAACTGATGCCTCTAATATAGGCTATGAAGGTATCCTAAAACAAAAATCTAAAATTGGCCATGAAAAACTAAATCATTATCATTCCAGAGCTTGGAATGATACCCAATTAAAATACTCAACCATCCAGAAGGAAACCCTCAGCATCAACAAATGCATCAACAAATTTTAATCAGATTTACTAAATCAATAGTTTTTGCTTTGCATCGATTGCTAGTCTGCAAAAAGCATTTTGTAAAAAGATGTTAAAAATCTTGCATCCAAACAAATCTTTGCTAGATGGCAAGCCCTACTTTCAATATTTGATTTCAAAATTGAATTTATCAAAGGCGAATCAAATAACCCTGCTGATTTTCTTACTCGTGAATTTCTATAGGGTTTTTCAAATGAAGCCAGCCAAGCCCAAAAAACCCCCAAAATTGGGTCAGAGGCCCAGAGGACTATGAGATGCCTATATCATCTTAAAACCAATCGAGGCCTCAGACTCGTTCTTTGGCTAAAATAACTAATCTTTCATCTTCTTCTTGGGTCTCCATTGTTGAGGCTGATGAGCAGGAAGCCCAGTTAGAAGCCCAGAAAAATACACTTGCTTTTTTCTCTCCCTCCTCCTCTCAACTAAGTGAATCCACTATCCTTGTCAAGATCAATCCTCAGCTAAACAAAACTGAGCCCATCAAATCTTTGTTTGAGAAAATAAAAGGGAAGAATCCCCTTCTTACAATCAAGTCAGTTACTCCATCACAGCTTAGAGCTGGATATCTAATCAGCCCAACTACCCAATCAAAGGAAGTAGTATCATCCCCTACTATTCTTAGCCAAAATGGACCAAAGGTAAAATCTAAATATTTTACCAAACAAGATTACATCCAAACAATCCTCCTCTTGGAACCAGAGTTTGATTCCTCCCTGGATCCAAATACTGTGGTAAAACAAATCTTTCCGGAATCACATTTCCATCCACCAACCGATATCTTAAAAACTCAAATGTTTTATGAATTCATCCTGGTGAATACAAAATCTGTTGAAATTAAGTATTACACTAACAAGGATGATCTTAGTGTAACCGCTTACTCTACCTGCAAGATCTGTAAAATCATGACCCCGACAGATTTTGGCAAGATTTTAAAAATCAAAAAATTTTCAAAAAACTTCAACCCTCCTGTCTATTCCTATTAGAATTACCAACAGGCATGGTACAAGATGTTTTATATCCAAAATCCATCTTTCAGCCATTCATAGATGATCTTCAAAAAGGACACCAATTTTTCTTCGCCTCTTTAGTTTTCAAAATGGTGGGAGTACTTCAGTGCTATCCGTGAAATTTTTCCCCAATCCGCGGCTGAAGGTTTCAACCACTTCATTTCAAAATATGCATCCAAACCTTATGATTTATGCTTCTAAAAAATCTTCATTTTCTACATAAAATTTGGCCATGCATGGATTTGCAAATGGGAATTCTGTTTCCAAGCCAATCAAAATCCTTTTCTAGCATCCCTTGCAAAGGTTTTCAAAGTCAAATGGTGGGATACATACAATGCCTCTTCGGCGTATCTCGTCAATGTTCAAAGGTTCTTCAATCAGCTTGCTTCTACAAAGAAACAATCCTACATTGAAGAAACAAAGGAAGGAGTCCATCTGGCCTCTCAGAAGACAGCCATCCAGAATCGCCTTTCACTGGCCAAATCCCCTGAAGACCTCATGAAGGTTCTTACCCAAATCCAATTAGAGCTCTCCCTGGCTCCTCTGCATCGGACCTCTCCGGCCAAATCCAGGGTCGAATCAAAAGGATCCACAGAAGATTTCGCCCAAGAGAACGAAGACATGCTCAGACTTACTGAGTCTCAGTACCGAGTTTTGAGAGAACTTGAATCAAATAGTTATGATTCACATCGAATTCCTTTCCAATCGTTGGACGATGGTCCGACATCTTTGCCACTTGTTACAACGCGTGCCTTCCTTCACCGAAAGCAACTTTGGCATTTTCTCCAAGAATCTGCTTTTGGTGGAAAAGCAACCACAAAGTCAAAAGATAAACAGTACCCTATCTGGCATCTTCCCGATCACAAAGCAAACAGTAAAGATGCTCTCGCCTCTCAATCATGAAAGCATACGAGGCTCGTTTATATCAAGGCATCCTCACAACAACGGGAGAACAACCGCCGGAGTCCCTCTTCCTCTTCAGCTGGTGCTTCCTTTCCTTTGCAAGAACGAAGAAACCCCTGTCTCCTTTACCCAATCTTTTGTAAAACCTCATCACTTTTGTAAATCGATTTTCGTTGAAAAATCACAACACCTGTTGTAAGGTACAATCTCTATATTTTACATTTTGAGTTCATAATGACAATCATGGGGTAATACCCCTTTTCTATGTTCCATGACTATTAATCTTTCTTCTTCTACTTGAGTCTTTATTGCATATTTAGAATCATCATGTTAGAGTAATACATACCTGGATTAATGTAATGCGATCCTTGAGTGTTATACCATGAGTCATAGCTGCCCCTTTGGTTTATTAATAGCCCAACGGCAACGAGTTTACCTAATGGCTATGTCGAGGTACATTCAATAAGAATAAGAAGATAACCCATTATGACCTATTAAACTCGGGACTTCATTTGAAAAATTCTGAATACTCTCTCTTTCCAAGTGATATCGTACTCAATGGCCTTAAAGCCCTTTCATTAACTCATTCTCATTGATGTAGTGTTGTTTGAGATGCTCCTCATTCTAACGTGCTTCACCATGAGTACTCAATCCATCGATATGCCAATCGACGAAGACTCTTTCCAACTAAGTTACTGGAGGATCAGCAAGAGCATCAATAATGCCTAGCCTTTCTGCTTGATCTCTCGCTATATAATTTGTCGTTGCAACTGACAACTGAAATGATGGTTTCATCTATGTCTCGTGTCATACTTGCATTTTTACCATTGATTACCACCCAGCTAGGAAAATGGATGAATTGAGAATAGCCCACTTTCAACTGGCATACATACATGCACAAACCAAAACCACCAACTTCTCTCATCTACCGTAGATCACTAGGTCGGTGGACTCAGTCAATTTTCATCCATGAGCCGCGATTTGGTGAGCCGTGAGTCAATTATGAGATGTTGGATTTCACCATCTTCAAATAACTTAGTTCTACTTTTTTAACCTAACCCTAACAGGATTCTAAGAAAATTGGATTAGTCTCGTGTTCAATTTAGGTTGATTTCACTGTTAATGTCTGCATCGTCAGGTGGGCCGAACTTCAATCTGGTTATTGAAACTGGTCCCCATTCAATCGAGCAGGTGGCGTCCTTCTTATCCTTACCCTCTCTCCCAAATCATTGATGTTTGCAGAATGATTTATTTATTAATGAGTTGAAATTTTCATCTATTACATATTAAATTTTGATTGGGTTCTTTCATTTTCAATAAGTGCTCAAGATTTTGGGCTTGTTTTGGTGAGTGCAATGCATTTTCCCTCTTTTTTGATATACTCACCCTTGCACCTTGCACATTTTTCATTGAATGAAGCGAACAATGGGGAGCTAAAGTAAAATTGCGAGCCTTCTATTCAGTAATATTTGGCACCATTTGTTATTGTCTGGCTGGTTTGCATGCTCGTTGTGAATTGGACTTTACATTGATCTGAATCACGATAATAATCAATAAACTATTAATTAAAAGCATTGAAAATGTTAATAATAATTATTAAATGTGAGGTTTATTTATTTATCTCACAGGTATTTATATTTTAGAGATTCAATTATTGCTAATACGTAATAAAATTTCTTACTTCACTTACATTTGTACTTTCTATATTTATGGCTATATGCATCTTATGTGTTTTCATTGTTTATGAAATGTTACTCTATTTATATTTATTTAAATTCATAAAATTTAATTAAAAATTTTTCAATTTTTATTTTTATGGATTGAATTTCTAATAATAATAACAATTATATTCTTTTCTTGAGTGACCATGGCAATTTATTTGTAGATAAAGAGAACATTAGATGGTACCAAGCAAACTTTTGCACTAAGGAAACGCAAAGCGTTGCAACTTCATACCAAATCATACCTAACCAATCATCCACGGTTTGTTTCACCTCTCTGTCATTTTGAAGGAAGCTAGAATACCACTGAGCAGAGAGTCTGGGATACCTCTTCCTTTCTCTGTCTTGTAAGTCAACTTGGTAAAGACCATAACGAGAAGTGTAGCCAAACATAAGCTCAAAACAATCTATAAATGACCACACAAAGTACTCTCCAGTATTTGATCCATTTCTACATGTAAATAACCATTGGTGAGAATTTAGGCAATATAGACTAAAGGAATTGAAGAGCAATGCTCTCCTTTCATAAATTGATAGTATTAGTTTCTAAAGCGTGGCCATCTTCCATGATAATCCCATGATGCCTCATTAAAAGACCTTTGCATAATCAACTTGCTTACTTGTAACGCATGTTTGGTCATGCAAGAGGGAATGTTTATGATCATTCTTTACTTCTCAGTCAATTGATCAACTCTTTCATTTGTGTTGTTGTCATATTGTGTAGCCATATTTGGCAACTACAATCAATTAGTAGCCACACAGTTGTTTTATTATTGGTAGCATTCAAGTATAGTTATCATTACAAATCATTATTGACCAGAGATACAATACACATATGAATATCACCAATGTCAAAAAATCGTATTTCCATTTTGAAATATAAATATATGATGTCTAATATTAATGGATGCTAGTTTTTGGATACAATGTGGAGCCTAGCAGATTACTCCAAGCAATCTTGCTTCCCCTAATGGATATCAAGCAACCCTCAGAATTTAGCACAAAAATTTTTGAATACATCACGCATCAATGGAGATGAGTAAGGGCATGTCATCCTATCTTCCGGTAGACCACAACTATGTTTCATGGTTTGGAAAATAAGGTGGTGAGGTTGATGGTTTTTTCATGTTTGCACCAAATCGATTGTTGAAATAGGTTCTCCTGGAGCAGAACTCCCTCTCTCTTCTCGAAGTTGTTCGGTGTGTGAGAGCTTGAAACCTATTAATGTTTCAACATGTAACAACCTGTGGCCACTTTGTTGAAGTATTATCCACTTTGAACCATCATAGTCCTCACTACTTTGCCCTTCTGTGTTTGATGCCTATACAACTCCCACAAAAGGTACCTCAATAGGTTTTTATAAGAACCACATATAAATGTCAGGACTCCCCCCCACTAGGGCAATGTGAGATATCACACTTTTCACCCCCTCCGGGGCTCTGGTGTCCTCGCTGGACATATTCCCATTCTTGGACTTTTAAGAGTCAACTCTGATACCATTTGTAATAGTCCATAGCCGTTATATTGAAGTATTGTTTGCTTTGGACTATCAAAGTCCTCACGACTTTACCTTTTTGTGGTTGATGTCCATACAACTCCTACAAAAGGATCCTCAACAGGTTTTCACAAAGCTCATGTATAAATATCAAAACTCCCTCCCCCCTTCACTTGGGCAATGTGGGATATCATACAATGGAAGGCCATGGCTATCATTGGCTGTAAGTTCAATTTGAGAAGAGCGCGTAGTGCCATGACGCATTTACTCCTCACCTACCTATTTTGAGAAGAGATGACGTATAGTCTTGGAAACAATGGGAAAAAAGGAAGGAAAAAAGGAATTGCAATTGCTATAGAATCTTAGTTTATAGGTCCAAACTCCAAAGTATCCAATGTATTCTATTGGCTTCTAATTCCAATTAACTTCACATAAAAGTTTACAACAATAATAAATAGTCAAGTTACACTTCTAGAACTTCTTCCAATAATGCTTAGAAGAAGACTTCTTAGAGGTCAATTGTTGCGGCTTAGGATGCCTTTTTGCTTCAATAGGGTTGAAACAATTGAGCCAATGACGATTGAAGAATGGCCAATTAGGAACAGTGAGTAGCATTGTTAGAATGACACCACCAGCATAGATTAGTAACATCATCTCTAGAAAGAACCTATAGAATAACCAACAACAAATGCCATTATGGAAAAGGTGACAAGTGTGACCTCCATCAGCAGCTCCAATAGCTTCTGACCTTGCCAATCCATTTAGAAAAATAAACTAACAAATACTAATTAAAGACTAAAACCAGAGTTTTTTTCGAAACAAATTGTCAATCTTCAAAATACAAAGACTTTCCACTTTCTTTATTCATTCCATGTGCTCCTTGTGTCGGATAATGTATGGGGTTTTCCACCATTCAACAAAAAAAATGCTTCATAAACAAAATAAGTATGAATTGTCCAGAAACAATCAAAGAAACCAAACAACAAAAAAATTGCTTCATAAACACTTTCCGAGAATTGTATTATCAGGGATATGAATTACAATAAAAAAGAATGTAACTAATTCTGTATTAAAAGAAAGAACACCTCTACTTCTACAAGATGGGCTGAACCGCTAAACTTCTTTCTCGTATCTGAACTGTTTCATGCTTCCAATCTTGAAGCAACTGCTAGCATGTGAAAACCAATACAGCATGTTCAAGCTTGATTGGAGTATGCACAAATTCTTCATGTTTTTGCTTTCCAAAAGTTGACATCTTTAATGTTAAAATCAAATGCTTGCTACCACTGCTTATAAACACCCAAGGCAGCATGAACAACCATAAGAAAAGGGGCAATGGTGTATCTTAGTTTGGTGAGTGACTACAAACTATTCAAAAAGAATGAAAGAAAAGAAAATAAATGAAGTCTAGGACTACAATTTCCAAATCCCACTATCAATTTCAGACTCCATCTCAACTATGGGCACAACTAAGGAGAAAGTAGATTCTATGAACCAGTGGATTTTCAATATCCTGCACAGACAAAATATCCTTTAAGGTTTTGGATGCCACTTCCCTTTAGCATATAAAGCTTGTCATTTGAATATCAATTATTGACAAACACATCTTCATGGTGAGGATGAATAAATACAATACAAGTTATAGGTGTATCTATTAGGAATGATCTTGCAAATCCTAGGCTAATGGGCATAACGTTGTCCTGTCCAGCCACCCCAAGTTCTTCAAGACATGCAAGCAAATGGCACAGTTATGGTCATGTTTTTGTGGGCCTCTTGCCCAATTTCATAAAGAACATTGCATAAATATGGGTTGATAAATTCCTAATTTTTCAGGAACTATAATAGTGCAAAAGCATTGGCTTGGAAGCTTTTTCACCCCTTGTATATTCATCTATCAGATATGTCAATGTCAACCCTCCTGGAGTCTATAATGAGACAACAGGGTCATCAGGTAAAACTTTTTTGATGGGTAAAAGAAACGATCCTTGATCTGATTTCTCAGGTCACATACAAGTAATTGGGTACATTAAGAATCACTACCAGGTGTGAACCTTATACGAAAACTTTTAGAGAAAGCATTGTATGACAACAATAAATTAACTACAATGGTGGAACGTGCTTTCAATGTCCAACTAGTTGGATTATCAACATCATCTTTGCAATGCACAAATGCATCATTGGGGAAGAACCCTATAGGACTTTTTTTTAGAGTGGTTATATAATGTTGTAAACATATGCATCATGGTAGCGCAGCCACAAGAACAGAACAGAATATGCAACAAGTACAATGAATTGTATATCGCTATCAAAGAATTCAAACATACATCAATCCAGCAAATAAGGATGTGAAGACATAAGCTTAAAAAGAATATTTTCTGACAGAAAAAACCATTAAAAATAGTTTTTCTATTTTCAGGTGTTTCTTTCCTTACTTTTTGTAGTTGAATTTGCTTAACAAATTGTTCACGTTCCAATGGTGCTACTACAAGTGCAACTTTGGTTGGGTACTTGAATCCAACTCACACTTGAAAAATTGGGCAAGATCCCTTTTTTCAATTTGATGAACTAGTTAATCATAAAAAATAAAAAATAAATAAAAAGAAGAAGAAGAAAGGAGCTTCTTTCTAGAAACTCAAGCTAATCCTAATTGAGTCAACCTGCCACATTAACCCAAGTTGATCATATTACATAAACCAAGTTAACTGAGAGAAGTTAACATCTCTTTTTTATTACGCGTACTTGATAGATTTTTATCCAGTTTTGATGTGTTACTTTTTAATAATATTATTATTTATCTATCTTTTAAATACTTTGCTTCCTGCAAGTGTAGGCCTCCAGTTGGTGGGTTCTTTTTTATATATACACAATCTAGTCTTGCTAAAAGAAAAAACTTAAAAAGTTCGCTTATCTAGGGAAAAGGACAGTGAACACGTGTGTGTGGATGTACTTCTTTCTCACAGCATTGATAACGTAGGTCATTCATAAAAGGTGAACACATCAATGCCAACATTGGAAAATCCATTAATTTGAACTTCACACTTCAGTACTTCATGCAAAAAGCAAATGCTGATTTGAAGGCATTTATTTAAAGAGGCATAGGAAATAACTAGCTAGCATACACAAGTTTAATCAAAAGGAGATTAAGAAAACCCAATTTCCGAAAACAAGCAAAGAGGAACAATGAAAATAAAATTCCTTGTAGTTAGGGAATAAAAACCTCAACAACAAAATAACCTCTCTTTAGATGGGTTAATAGGTGTCGCTGACAATCCTTTACTGCAAGAAGGGTTTTCCTCTGCTCATCGATGTGGCCTTGCTAAAGGTCATCAATTTTATGTTGTCGATTACAATGGGTCAAAAACCCTTACGAAAGGGGAGATGGGGACGACGATAAAAACTTCATTGCTTTTGGACATCGGCTTTGGGTTGTCGTCTCGATAAGAGAGTGGATGAGAGGAGGTAGATTTGGGGAAAAAAAAGAAATGGTAAATCAGACTTCTTCGTCTTCTTGCAAAAGGAGGGTAGAACAGGAAGGATTGCAGCAACAAGAGATGAGGTTTCTCTCGGATTAGGGTTAGACAGGGAAGAGTGATACTCGCACAAGGGGAAGGGAATTTGGGGGGAAGATGAAGGGGGAATGAAATTTATTCGTCTTCTTGCAGAAGTGATGGCTTGAATGTTTTTATACAATCCATGATAGGCCCCACGGATAACTAAATGTTTAATTCAGAATCGATGAATATAATTTTTTTGGGGCGATTTGATGGAGAAAGTATGGTTAATCAACGGTTTAGATCTTGGTAAACACGCACAAGTGTACACTCTTCTTTTCTCATGGGAAAAGCTGATGCATGATGGAGAGCCCACTTTTATTCTTAGCTCTGCCCTTAGGCGGCCTAATCCACGTCCAATATTATCTATTAATCACATCTCTTGTTTGGGAAATATAGGATCGTAGACATATATGTGAGCCACATCTTTTAAAAGATAATTTTTTATAATTTTTCCTCTGTAAAGCATATAAATTGATTAATATCTTTTTTTAAAAAAAAATTAATTTTGAATCTAAAAATAAAAATAAACCCTTCAATGGGACTTGGATAATATGATCTCTTTGGGCCAGCGGACCAAGGTTACTACTCAACTATGAACAGATATTAATTTTCTAATCTCCAAGAGAGAGGAAGCAGGGATTGGCAAACAGTTGCAGGTA
>JAYJMB010087915.1:0-20377 GCA_036873735.1 Pouteria campechiana
TGATTTGAGCTAGAAATCTTCTAGATCTCTATGTGAGATCATGGGTTTATGGATCAAAACCCCATTTTCTTATTGTTAGGACATGTCTTCTTGGTTAGAAATGTGGATGTGATTCATGGTGGATTTGTGGAGAGTTGGGACTGAAATCATTGACAAGATAAACACCATGCTTGAAAACCCAGGCAGATCCTTTTTCCCCACCCAATTTTATGGTTTTGCTATGTTAGGGTTTATACTCAAAACTTGTGAATAGTGATTTTGGGAGTTTTTTCATGATGTTTAGGTTAAATTCATGAGGAAAATAAGTAAATCTTGATTTGCGATGTATTTGCAATGATTTAGGCTTGGAAAATTATAATTTTGCATAAACCCCATTATAAACAATAACCCTTGAAATGAAATTGAAATGAATTCTTGTAAATTGATAGGGAAAACTGTTAATGGGCTGATTTTAGTATTTTTTGCATGATTTCGACTTGATAAAATGGGATTTTTAATTGTTTACGACTATGAATAGTAACATATGAATAGTAAATTAGAGAGTTTTTATGCAAGAATGAGATTATTTTTGGTTTAAGTTGAATTTTAAGCTTGATTTACATGATATTAAGGTGGAATTAATGTTGTTTATGCTATGGACTCATTATATATAGCGGGAGTAGGATCTCCTAATTCATGTTATTGAGAAACTTATAAATAAGATATGATTTTAATCTGTTTGATGAAAAGATTTAAGATAAATCATATGTAATTGATTACATTGATTATGACTAGTGATTGGTTATGAATAAGGCAATAACTTAGTGTATTAACGACATGATTACAAAGGTAAATAACTTTATGGCTAATGTTAAAAGTAAAATTGTTCACTTGAGAAGTGGGTGGACTTATCAATGGATTAGTTATGGTATTTGAACATTGTGTTTCATTCTAATAATGAGAATCAGTCATGTGTGTATATGTAATGATATATGTGAATTATGTTGAATCCATTGAGCACGACGTGAGATGGGGAGAATGAAAATGAGGACAATGGAATAGTTTGCTATGGAGGTAAGTAGGCTTTCTCTTCTTATTGAATGTGATGACTAGATGGGGATTTGAATATCCCATTTATTTGTAATTTAGGGATGATTATTTTGGATGGGGATTCTTGATATCCCATAATTGTTTAAATTGATATTTATGATTAGTTTATGAATGATTGTGAAAGTATGAATGTTAGGGATAACAAAAATCCCTTGGATTGAACTATTGATGTTTAGTATATGATTATTATCCTTATGTATGGCTATCTAAATGTGTGGGATTAAAAATATCCCATTAACATATGTGTAAATTATGTAATTTGATCATTGTAATGATGGATACGGAATGTTGGAATATGATAAGGTTGATCATGGATTGAATCTATTTTGGATCTAAATAAAATGCATATTGGTTATTGATTCATATTTTAGTACTTGCCTACTTACTAAGTTGCCCAAACTCACGCCTTCTTATTTATTTTTTTTGCTGACATGATAGGTAAATAATTCCAATTATGGGTTGGAACTGATGGGCAGTGTTTGAAGACGTCTTGGTGATATGACAGAATGGTGGGGTTGTAATCTCCTTTATGTTTTAATAAAATCAAAAATTTCATTTGGATCTGTATGATTGTAATTAATAAATTTTAATTGATGTATAAGGTGATGTAAAGGCATGCCATAGAAATTTTTTAGTTTCTTAAGAATGAGTTTGTACAATTATAGTGATAGGTGCCTTGCCATCATGATTCAATGAGATCTAGGGCCGTGGGTATGTGGTTGAATGTATTTTAGAATTTATATCATTGCTTTATTTAATTTGATGAATAATTGTACTATTTAGCCCCTAATATTTCAGGGGAAACTCTATCCATTTTTCTATAGAAACTAGTAGAGTTCCAAAATTGGGACTCGAGCACCCTACCCTAAAAATGGGCAAATCTTGGTGAATCATAGTGGAAATGGAATGTCGTGCCTTGGAAAATGGGGTGTGATAGTCAGCCACATCCCATATGGTATAATGGTGTTAGTCCGAATAGAGTTGTGGCTAAATGAATCATCACAAGGCTTGGAAGACTTGCTCTCTTCTAGTTGTAAATCTTGTATAGAACCCTCGCTTCATGATAAGTGAGAATGTCTGTGCTTCCAAATTTGGGAATGATCATTGCTTCCATGACCTTCTCAACATCGTTGCTTCGATGTGTCATTTAGCTTTCATAAATCAATGAGCAAAGGTGTATTCAGTTTTGCTACAAAGAGCATTAAATGGTGAGATGAGGGGCGAAATGACAGAGCCCAACTGACACGCAAGTTTTGCCCAATCAAATCGCCGGGGGCCTAGGGAGCAGGTGCCCAGGTTGGCAAGCACCCACAGCTCAGGCACCTTCGGTCCCAATTGGTGTTTGCTATTCCTTATTTTCTTCTATTCTATTAATTTAAAACTCCAAAATTTAAATTACATGCTTCAATATTTTAGTTCTATAAACTAAGATATTGAAGATTAAATAGAATTAAATTGACCAAATGAATTTAGTGAAAAAGCTGTTAGATTTTTATATAATTTTAAAATAAAAATAGATAGTGAAATAAAAGTTATGGTTGTAGTTGTGGAAACATAATTTTACAAAAGTTGTGGTCATCATTAAAAATATTTTATAAATATATGTGCTTTATATCAGGTGCTATGCATGATTATATTATTAATCTAATATTGGCTTATTAAATTAATAAATGTATTTCTTTGACATTATTTATTTTAATGTCATATTATTTTTACTTAAGACACTTTCTTTGACATGATCTGGCTGACCCAATTGTCTGATGTGGATAGCTCTTAGTAAGATCAATATTTATTATATTTAAAATTATGAGGGAAGGAGTCATTAAGGGAATAATTGATGAAATTAATCAGCCTTTTGCTGCAGCTATACGCTAATGTACTCACAATTGGACTGACATAGCTGGTTGGACTAGGACCTATCTGGTGTAGCCCATTTTGGTCCTTCATTCAATTGAATTCTAGATTTAATTGACCAATAAAAGGTATATACATTTAGATTAAAATTGGTATTAATATTTTGCAAAATTACCTGGCCATCATATGTAACATCCGCTCTTTTATTACTTTAATTTAATGTATAATGAAAATAATTGAATTTATCATATTTGAAAATTTTTAATCAGATGTGGTCATGAGTTATTTTTTATATTTTTTGGTGCAATTGTCTTATGCGCACTCATTACTTTAGTCTAATGTATAGCGAAATTGGATTAATTTCTCACTAATGTACAATTATAAATACAGATATATTTGATAAATTTACTACAATAAAATACAATTAACAATGGCTATGGTTACTTATAATATGGAAATTATTGGTGGAAGAATTATCACAAAATTACAAAAACATGTTGCCCAGTATCACAAGCGTTACCTCAAGCATCTGCGGTTTTGGACGTTACTGATTGGGCGCGAGGGTTTCAACTATGGCATTTTGAGTTTCTTCCCACCTTTCCCTCGCCTCATTCCCACCTCCATTTCCCCAGAATTTCGAGCCCAGCCAACCCCCTCCATCTATCTCTCTAATCTAGAGCATCAATTGTGCCTTAGTATCTTACACTAGCTTGCATTCTTCCGTGCCTGACACTGTAATTTGGGACCCCGGCAGCCAATTCCCTCTCCAATTCTCCCCAATTTAAGATGACCTTCTTCTTGTTCGAGGTAACATCTTTCTCCCTCCGAGGTAACATCTTTCTCCCTCTTTCCTTTCCAACAAGTGTAATTTCTTTTTAGTTTTTAATTTTCCATTGGTAGTTGGGCAAATGCGATTAGCAAGAAGAGAGCATTGTCTGCAAAATGCATGTTACACAAACAAAAGATTCAAGTGCAGTAAGGAGATTAACATTGGTGGTAGGGTAGGACCAGATTTGCCTTTTGTGGAAGGGACATGAATGTTGAATTAATTCTTTATTTTTGTTTCATTTTGTTTTTGCTTTGAAGAGGTTGTCAAATTTGAATATGTTTGAGCTTTTCTCTTAGTCTCTTTCAATGTAATCCCTCCATTTAAAGATAATTGAATCATGATAGATGATGACATGCTTGTTTCGGCCTTTATTTCTTGTTTATTTGATTTATGTTGTTTGTGGTGTTCCATCTACATTCTAGGATGCTTGTCTCACACTAGAAGACTTGAATGACATTTGGTAACAAGGCATTTGCAGATAAATCTATATAGTTTTTTTTAAATACAGGTTTATCCTCATAATTTATAAAATTGTAAATGTGACCATCACCTATATAACAAGTGGTGCGTACCCATACTCACTTAATTCAGCTTATTAACGCCATTAGAGTTGTTCATGATGAAACAGAAAAAAATAAAAGAAAAGCTGAAGAAAAAGAAAGAATAAATAAATAAATAAATGCACCACTTTGTTTCCTCTCTCCCCAAAGTCTACTCTAATTTCAATTTTCAACCATTGAATTGAAGCTTTCCTTCTCATTCTTCATTTTTTTATCATTTAATCCTCCCACAAATCGAAGTCAAAAATACTTTTGATGTTTTACAAACCAATACATAGAAGAAAATAAAGTTTATAAATAAATAATATAACAATTGAAAATATAAATAATGATAAAAAATATATATGGTTGTCAAAAAAGACTTGGTACTAGCCTTTTAAGAAGACTCAAAAATTTCTAAGTATCTTCCTCTTTCCATGTGTCCATTTCTTATTTGTCATTTTTGAATACGAAATGTAGCTTTATTGATTGCAAGTGGCAAATAGGCATGATGTGTGAAAAGCGATCTCAAGCTTGATTCCAAGGAAAAAAAACTATGACTATTGAGCATGTTTCTAGGGAGACAGAGAATGATTTTACATTGTCACTTGATATTTGAATCATCCCTAGGATATAGAAAGTTGTGTCTTCGCACTTTGAATCAATTACTTTTGTTGAGTCAATCATTGCATCATATGTTCCATTAGTGGCCCTACATGCCTTGAATTAAAATAAACAAGCTAACCAACAATGTCGCTTCCATGTGTTGTCACGATGATGGGAAAATCATGTATAAATCCAACTAAGATGAATTGCACAAGTATGAGGCTATCTAGTGGAAATTAAATTCTGCCATGAGAATTACTTTATATGATTGATTATGATGGGGTTTCGTCTTCCCCCTATCTTCATAAATATATTTCATATAGGTATGGATAAATTATGGATTCAAGAACCAAATAAATAGGGCACGAATTATGTGAATTGGGTCGAAGAGTTTTTGAAGTTTGCCAAGCACAACATGGAAGTTGATGGCACTATCTTTTACCCATGTACGGCCTATGAGAATCAAACATTAAGGCCGCTCATACAGGTAGGATGACACTTTTACAAGAATAGAATATCTATCCACTAAACAAGTTTGGATCTATCATGGAGAAACTACCGAGCAAACGGTGGATGCGGAACCAACATAAGAGCATTATGGAGAACCAACATTACAAGTGTTTGTGGGAGAAAATGATGTCGTAGAGATGCAAAGGGACATGTATGATGCATGGGAAGCACAAAACATTGTTGTTGATGGAGAAGGGATAGGGGCTCACTCAGCATATGACCAATCTTTGCAAGGCCCAATGTGATCTTTACCCTGGATGCAAGAAATTCTCCTTGTTGGGTTTCCTCGTGAAGTTAACAAATTTGAAGGTTATAAATGGATGGAATAACAAGTCTTTTAACTTGCTATTAGAGTTGCTGAAAGATGCTCTATCGGAAGGAGAGGTCTTACCTAGGTCATTTTATGGTGTAAACAAGATGTTGAAGGACCTAGGATTTGGATATACCTCAATCCATGCCTGTGAGTATGATTGCATTCTATTCAGTAAAGGATATGCCAACCACTAAATTGTCCAGCTTGTGGGACTTTGCATTGGAAAGACTCGAGGCTGAGCACTAAGAAGAAGATCCACACAATGTCCTACGCTATTTTCCTCTCATTCCCAGACTACAAAGATTGTTTTGCTCCAAGAAAATGGCACTAGATATCGTATGGCATAAGGAGAGGCGATTTGACGAGGCAGGGGTAATGTGACACACTGCTAAAATCCTTAGCATGAAAGGAGTTCAACAGACAATATCTGGCATTCGCAATCAGACTAGGGTTGGCCAATGATGGTTTCAATGCCTTTGGTAATATGGGAATAACTCATAGTACATGGTCGGTCATCTTAGTGTCATACAACCTCCCCTTGTGGAAGTGTATAAATGAGCAGTTCAGTATGATGACTCTATTAATCCCAGTTCCTAGGGCTCCTAGTGCAGATATTAATGTTTATATGCAACCACTAATTGATAAGCTGTTGACACTATGGGATGAAGGGGTCTAGACATATGATGCATCATTTAGATAACATTTTGTGATGAAGGTTGCAGTACCGTGGACCATTAACAACTTCCTTGCATATGAAAATCTATCAAGGTGGTCAGCCCATGGTTATCTTGCATGTCCGTGGTGTAACAAAGCAACTAGTTTGAAGACATACACATCTAAAATATGCTTCATGGGACATCGCAGGTTTTTACCTCCTAGTCACTCATAGCAGAAGAACAAAAGAGATTTTAATGGTCAAACAAAACCCTGAAGTATGCCAATTGAATTATCTGGGATGGAGGTACTATAACAACTACAACTTTTGCCAACTAGAGTACCTAGAAAGCACCCATCCATGCTGAAGAAGAGGAAATGGGGCAAGGAAGAGTTAAATTGGACTAAGAAGAGTATCTTTTGGAAAATTTCATATTGGTCTAGTCTTCTCCTTCATCATAATCTTGATGTAATGCATTTGTCAAAAAATATTTGTTATAATCTTTTGAAGACGCTACTCAACATTGAAAAGAAATTAAGGATACTTATAATTTGAGTCCAGATTTGGAGAAATTGGGTATTAGAAAAGAATTGCACCTCTGCAAGGAAGATGATCATTACATCAAACCTGTTGCATGTTATGCATTACCCCCCGCTTCTCGAAAGCACTTGTGTGAGTTCCTTAGGGATTTAAAGTATCTAGATGGATATTCTGCTAACTTATCTAAATGTGTGAATGTTAACAAGGAAATAATACATAGGCTTAAGACTCGCGACAACTATATAATGTTGCAACATATCCTTTCAGTCAGGATGCGAGAAATCTTGCAAAGTGACATCTATACTATTCTCTCTAAGCTCAGTAATTTCTTTAGGGAACTTTGCTCAAAGACATTAAGAGAAAGTGTTCTACTGCAACTCTCCAGCAACATCATCATAATCTTATGCAAATTGGAGAGAATTTTTCCACTAGCATTCTTTGATGTCATGATCCACTTGTGTATTCATCTTCCAAGAGGAGCTATACTCACAGGACCCGTGCAGTATAGATGGATGTTCCCAATTGGGAGGTACTTTCCCAATCACAATTAAACATCCTTATATTCATATAGAAAATCAACCTATTTACCATTCAATTTTAGGTTCCTTGGTAACCTTAAAGCAAATGCACCCAATAAACCTTGTCTTGAAGGTTCCATTGCAGAGACTTATAAGGTTAAGGAGTGCATTAGATATCTATAAATGTATTTTGGAGATGTGGAAACCACATTTAATCGAGTCGGGCGCAATGTGGATTGCCATTATAAAGTTGAAAAAGGATCATTATCAGTATTTGTACAAAGGGCGCGATCGTTTGGGCCTAAGAGGAAATGTCGACAAATGTTGCAGAAGATGTACATAAGGCACAATGGTATATATTGAATAACTATGGTTAAATACAAGAGTATATTAGGTAAGTGGCTTTACCTTTTCAATCATGGTCATTATAGATATGTAAATGTTCACTTCACAATCAAACCACTTTATTCACTTATCTCTTCCGATCCTCTATGGAGTGCAAAGAATATGAAGAGGAGTTTAAGAACAATGGTGAAACTAAAATACAAAGAATACAGGAAGAGCAATTTCCATATTGGTTTCAAAAGCGGGTACACATAACATTTTTGTTCAGATTCTATTTTTCATCGCTGATTTGAGCGATCCTAATATATTGTAGACCATTTCATAGATAAACTAATTATATCACAATATTCAAATCTAGTAAGTGGGGAGATATGGTCCTTAAGAAATGGTCCTCTTATGGAATAATCAATGACATACTCAGGATGTATAGTGGATGGAGTCAAATTTTACACAATAGAGCACAAAAGGCATCATAGGATTTAAAATTATGGTATTCTTATGCTTGGAGATTGTTCTGCCCCAGAAAATGATTTTTACGGTTGTCTGCAAGGTGTTATCGAGTTACCATATATACTTGGTTATATAGTTGTGTTATTTCAATGTTAATGGTTTGACATGAGCAGAAAATTAAGAATCAAAGTAAAGCCTCACTACACAAGTGTTAATGTTAGTAGGTTTTGGTTTCATGATGAGCCATTCGTGCTTGCATCCTAAGCTAAGCAGGTGTTTTACTTGAATGACACAAAGATGGAACCACAGTGGCAAGTAGTTCAATGTTGAATCCATTGACATCTCTGGAATATTCCACAATGCAATGTTACCCATTTCAACCCAATCAAAGAGTATGAAAATCAGGATGAAGAGATTTCCATGAATGACCCCATCGGGGTTTCAAGTGAACCTGAGATTACCCATCTAAATAGAGAGTCACAGCCTAACAAACTCAATGAGACTATTGTCTATATCTCCACTCAGGACGAGATTACTGATATCCAAAGGGATAAAACTGATGATTCAGTTGAAAGGGATACCGAATCTAAAGACCTTAATTGAGATACCAACATACTGTGCTTGAAATAAAGTGTAAGTCATCTACATAGCCTTGTGTCTATTTAGTGCCTTAATGAGGTAAAGGACTTGAGCTCTTATTCTGTATGCCGATTGAATTCTATTTTTGTGTACATCACACATCTCTCATGCATTGGCAACAAGCATACCAGGTGCTGGCAGTATGCGCACGCCATTGGTACTGGCAGCGAGTGTCCAAGGAGACCGCTTATTCCTAGATACGCTTCTTCCTAGAACACCGTAGGCGCCCGCAATATGAACCACAAGTACCACTTACCCATTGTATGATAAAAATGCATTTGTGATTATATTTATCATTCATATTATATAATATCTCACTAGACTTCATGATAGTAATAATAGCCACTGTATATCAAGGTAAGTTGCATGAATAATTCCAATTACATATGCGCATATAATAGCATATCTGTGTTTCATGCTAACTATTTATTGATTCATGATTTCATGTTAATTGCATTCTAACAAATGTCATTCCTTTATTTTTATGTAGGATACAATGGTACTTGAGTGTGGTAGAGGACAAAGTCGCTTTTCAAGGCCTGCCCATTTCACAAGTAATACAACCGACAACACGCAAGAGATCACACCTCCACCACATGCCCTACAACCCATATGTACTCTGAGCATTCCTTTTAGAGGATAGGGACACTGTGTCCCCTCTTTCCAGTGTGGATCCCCCAAGGTGTGTAGCATAGTCTTTAGTTAAGAGACAAGAGTCTACAGCCCACAAGGCCCCCAATCGCCAATGGCCGTCGGTCAATGCCATATTGCTAGTGGATCGAGACTAAAGACTTCCCTTCATTAGAAGGGACACGTGCAAGCGCTAGCAGTATGTCAGTAAATGGATAGTATTTTAGTTATCACTTTTGCACATATCCCTACAAACATTTAATATATATGGTGACACTCAACTAATGATTCTCGCAGGATCTCAAAAGAGAGAATGGGGTCCATCCAAGAATACCTTCATAAATGAGATGAAGAAAAGTCAAATATTAATGCCTATTGAAATTGACCCTGATACTGGCAAGCCAACTATCGAGCAGGGTCACATCCATTTACTAAGGACTATTTGGTACATTGTCAGGGCATTAGCACCCATCGTAGATAAGAAGAAATGGTCAAAATCACTAGTTCAGAAAAATAACCCATGATCGCTAAATTGAAGGTAAAGAAGAGTACATTCTTTAACTTATAACTCCCACTGAAATTATTGCTACCACCTAATTGTGTTGCCTCCTGCATACAGTATTGCTTTTAGTTTAAGGACTTTGAGGACGAATGGGTTCAATCGGTCATTGAACAATACTTCAGGAAGGCCTACAAAAGAGTGTGCAAAAATCTCCATGATTGCTGCTATGAAGTCCAAAGTTGAGGTGAAGATCCAATTAGCTTCCCACTTGAAGGAGTGAATATTCATAACTAAACCTTTTTATGTAGTTACTTCCAAACTCCAGAATTTCAGGTATATTACTACTATCTCCCGTTCATTTTCATGGCACATTATTTTTTCATACTATGACATATAACATTAAATTCCCTTTACTTAAATGTATCATAAGTTATCAATAGCTAAAGATAACTGAAAGAAGATGAAGTTTACACACTACATGGGGCCAAAGCCATTTAGGGTTGTTTTGGTAGAATGGGTAGCAGTATTGCTCAACACACTTACTAACCCTTACTGACTAGACATCATGTTTCATGCATATAACATATTTGGCTTCTATGGAATAGGTGAATGAAGATTTTGATGGCAGAATTGATCAAATTGAGCTATTTAGAGAGACCCAAACCCGCAAGTTAGATGACAAATTTACAGCTTCGGAGGAAGAGGATGTGTATGTGAGTACAACCAACTCTTCATTGCTCTATTTATATTTTCTTTCTTTCTTAGCTATCCTATTTTATGACAAATGATGCTTTTTCATTTATGTGTAGAGGAAGATTGTAGACCTACAAGCTAGTTCAGTGTTTGCAGAGTCACCCATGATAATAGATGATGCCTATTATAAGGTTATGGGGAAGGGTCATGATACATTAAGGAATTAGGCTAGATACCAATGCCACTAAAGAGCTGATTTTGTCCTTATTGGCCTCATGGGCACTCGAGAGTACTCCGAGAATAGTTAACTTTTATTAAGGAAAATTTGATTACAACAATGGAGAAGCTAATTTCACCAACACAAGAGTTAACTGCTACCAAGGAAGATCTAACTTTTATGAAGGATCGATTGACCTCCACAACAAAAAAGCTTAAGAGTACAAAGGAAAAGTTAGCATCTACAGAGCTTTGAATTGATGCACTATCCGATGAGACAAGAGAGATTAGGTCATTGTCAAAATCATTGATCAATCTGCTAATGCCTACATCATTAACCTCATCTCAATTGGACTTTCTAGATATATTGAGAGGTAAGTATATTCATTCATATACAAATGGCTCCTGCATAATTTTTCCATTCTTATTTCCTACTTTTATGCATTGTTCTTCATTTAATCTTGTGACTAGGTCTATCTAACAATGAGAATGTTAAAGGGAAATGAGGACATTTTGAAGATGATGCACCTGCACCTCAATAGAAAGGGGAAACTATAACATGTTTAAGTCTTCTTATGAGAGGCTTCGACATATGAGTGACCCTCAAAGTTTAGCCCTATACATTACATATATGGTGATATTATCACTTTGCTACTAATACAAAACAAATTTCTATGTTTTATTAATGATGTGTAATTTGTGAGTTTGATGTTTATATACTGTCTTTGTACTTTTAATTAATGTTATCCAAAGATCGATTGAATTTTAATTATAACTGTGAAATTTGGTCTAAATTACATTCTCATATCTATGGTTTTAAATTTATTTTTTTATGCACCCAAAACATTGCCTACATATGAACTAAATGTGACCAACAAACTAGCTACGTGTAGCTAAATGCAGCCAACGAAATAGCTACATATAACTATATGCAGCTAGCCAAAATGGTTGCATATAGTTCTATGCAACCACAAAAAATGGTTGCATATACACGGCTATATCCAGCAAAAAAAGGCTGCATATAATTATATGCGACCAACAGAAAGTAGTTCATAATACTATATGCAACTAATAGAAAAACGGGTGCATATAGTTATATGCAACCAACAAAAATAGGTGCAAAAGAGTATATGCAACCAATAAAAATGGCTGCATATAGTTATATGCAACCATTTTTTGGCTAGTGCAAAAGACTTAATGCAGCTAGCAAAAATAGGTTTACATATAATTATATGAAAGCATTTTTTTTGTTTGTAGCATATACTATTTTGCTACCAATAAAATAGCTGCATTTGCCCATATGCGACAAGGCATATACAACCAATAAGCAACCAATTTTGTTGGCTACAAAAGAGTATATGCAACTATTTTTAGACTGCTACATAAAGTGATTTTTCTTATAGTGTATCTTGCCTTGCTCTCATCCCAAAAGAGGGGGAATGCTTTGCTCATATATGAAGAAATTAGTGGGGACTCCAAGACACCCTTCACACGTGCCAATCTCTTAAAATCAGTGCCAAAATATTGCTCACTCGAGACCCAAACTGCTAAATAGCTTACATTACCTTCCTAGTTCACACCTAAATCAAGGTTCCTAAAATTGAGATAAGCACCTCTAGGAGATTGTGAAACATGTGGAATTAATTACTCATGCTACCTCCTAATCCAATATATATGCTTTTTTTCACCATCTCCTTCATTCCATATCACCACGAATTGAATGTTGTAGACATACCCTTTCCTAAATGGAAAAGGGGTCTCAGAGGCTGATATCTGGCTTAACTTGCCACCCATAGGGTCTATTATCATGTACATGTTTTCCACCTCCAATATTCTCTTCCAAATCCCTTCCAAACCAATATGGGAAATGGGTTTCTCAAAGATGTCTGATTTGGCTTTGTAGGAGAACTCTTGGAGTCATCAATCTAATAGGGCATCTATAGACTTTTAGTCCATAAAAATAGAGGACTGACTCAATCCAAGGCATTTTTGAACAATCTTTTCTCTCTAAGACCTATTCAGGAAACCTCTCATGCATCAAGTGCAGGGGTTTTTCCACAGTCCCATGAAAAAAGGAATTGAATAGTACTTCTATTGTCCGTGATCCTAGTTGCATTCCATTCTTTGGTTGGATGATGAGCCTGAGGAAGAGATCTCTAGGGAATTCATATGCAATGGATTGATACTTTTTGACAAGCTTGGTCGCACCTTATTCGAAGGTCTTGGAGACTAAAAACAGTGACAGTTGGTAACTTAATCTTCCATTCAAGAACGACAACGAAGCTCAAGGCTCCACCACCTTTAATAGCCCAGAACAAATCCTCACCCAATGATTTTCTATTGCAGATCTTTCCTTCAGCATCAATGACATTATCTACTGCAATACCATATTTCCACATCATAGTAACAATTTGACCTTCACCAAAGTGTCCATTGACCCCCATGGTGTGACAAATCCCTGCTGGGAAGGCAAGCACATCGCTCGCTTTGCGATCTTGTGTTAGACTTGACCAATTGTCACACCAGCCTGCATAGACAATGTTTTCTTTTTACGATAGATAGTGATTGAGTGTATGCTGACGAGACCGACGATAATGAACAGGTGAGCATATGACAATACATAGGAAAGGCCTTCATAGTCATGGCCCCCACTTTAGACTCTGAGTTGTAGTCCATGGAGTTTGCAGCAGATGATAGAAGCTTGGACATGGAATTTATTTGTGGTTATGACGATGAGGAGAGGTTTTGGGGTATTAGGGTTCCAAAATTTGAGATTTTGGATTGAGGATTGGAAAATAGAGGTGTACGAAGAATTGTTTGGGATGTAGATCAGTTGGGAATCTGTGGCTGGACTTGAAGAATGTCTATAAAAGCACAGAAGGAAGTTTTCTGGAACTGGGGTTGCAAATGTAGTGTAAACACAAAGAAAGATGAAAGAAACCAGAGCAGAAGAAGTGATTGCATGCTCCATTGTCTTCCTTTCTTGGCTGAGTGAATGTTCATAAATCGTTAATAGAAATTTATAGAAATGGCAAGATAAGGATGGATTGCAACTTGCATGACACTCATGGAGATCGCTGCCCTATTAATTACCCATGTGAATTGACTAAATTGTTCCAGTCCTTGTCAATTAGGATAACCACAAAACGCATCTTCTGCCAGCGCCCAAGAAAACTAAATGTATAAGAAATATATTTTTGACTCCTCGATCAATGACTGGAAACCTTCATAGATGCCCGTCGACAATGGCATACATATTACAATTTCCTTTAGCACTACTAATTTGACTAAGAGGTGGTATTAATATCTAATATGTGGAAACTTGTGCTCTTTTCACTAAATAAATTCCAAGTATAAATGCTTGGATTGCACATATCATTTCGCTTGAATGAGTTTCAAGCTTTTCAAGTTTGTACAACATGGTAGATAAATAGATCTTGAAAACCAGATTTGAGAAAAGTCAGCGATCTGCGCTAACTGATCCTTTTTATGTGACTATGCATTCTCATCTTCAGCACAACAACTTGATTAATGAATATTTTTACGTTTGATCTTATTAATGGGGCAACAATTTTGAATGGTTTTGGGTATCTATACACTGGACAAAGTCAAATATGCCACATTAATTTACCAAGTGGAATACATTTTGGTCTAAGTGTCCCATCAGTTGGACTAAGCTAACTGCGTGCTGATCAACTGCAGTTATAAGTAAATTATGTCATGCCTTGCCTTCCGAGGCATGACGTTACATTTTTTTCATGTAAATTCACCAAGATTTGGCCACTTTTAGGGTGTGGGTGATCTGTCCAATATCCGGCTATCAAATAAAATAAAATAATTATATAAACTCTAAAACACACATCCACACTCCCACAACCCATGATTGCCCCGAATCAAGATGACAGTATATAAAATTAGGATCATATCACTCTAATAAACATTAAATGTATCTATCTATGACATGCCAAACATTTGATCTTACATTAATTGAAATATTTCCACTACAATTATACAAGCCCAATTGAAATATAAATATACATCACCCAGAACTTTTGAATCCAAATATTCAATTTACATGCAATTTTCAATCCAATTTATTCTATCATAAAATAATATCTTCAAATCGTGCTCACTGGTGCCAACTCCTAGTAGGATTTCTTTACCTGTCTTGTCAGCTAAAAAAAATAAGAAGGCATGAGTCTAGGCAACTCAGTAAGTAGGCATGATTCAAAAATAATAATGAATCAAAATAACATGTTTAAAACCAACACATAAATTTCATACTCAAATAATCAACAAATATACTCATGAAATCTACATTTACATTATCAATACAATCTCAAATGATTGCATTCAAGCATGCCAATATACTTCATACATACATAATCAACTTTATCAATTTCTACAAGTCATAATATCATTTCTATAAATCATTCGCACTATTCCTCAACAATCAATTAACCTTCCCATAAACAAAACATTAAGTATTTTAAACTAAGGGACATACATTATCCCAAACATTCATATACTCCAAACTAACTACATATCAACAATAAACAGATATGGGATATGCACTATCCCCAACCAACATACAAATGTCCAATTAAACAAATGGAATATTCCATATAACCAAAAGAAAAAAGCCTACTTACTTTAGTGTAGAATCATAGCACCGCACCAAAATAATTCTTTAAATTCTATGATTCTAAATTCAAATTCAATTGGCCCTGCATATATCATATATATCATAAATTCAAGCCCACTTTGTTTCTTATTGAAGTTATTCATTAAACATATAACATACATTGCTTAATATAACATTTTCATTAAAACATAACTCCTAAATTCTATTTCCAGTTATGCACAATCACTCTACAACTCAATTAACATTGAATTCTCCATAATACTAAGTTAATTGAGTTCCTAATCCATTCCAACCATTGCATAATGTCATTATATAGGAAATCCCTAATTTACTATTTACTTTGATTACTATTTTCTTCATGGATCACATCATAATTTAATTTTCACACATCTAAAGCATATCAAAAACTCTACAATTAACCAATTAATCATCTTCCCCATGATTCTCACTTCAATCCATATCCAAATTTTCTAAAAAGTTACTGTTCATAGAATGTAAGAAACCCTAGCAAGGCTAATTTCATGATTCTTATGTTTAAATTACTAAAATTACTTATTTAATAATTCCCTCATGTTTAATGCAACATACACCATGAAATTCCCCCCAAAAATCATTATTTACAAAATTTACAAAACCTTAGCTAATAGAAATTCAAAAGTTCGGTTAATAGAATCGAATTACCATGGAGTCTAGGTGTGTCTTCCATCAATAAATGAGAATCTACATCCAAAGCTACCATTAGCTCCTTCCACTTGCAAGAAATTACCACTACCTCCATTTCCCATCATCCAAATCTCAAAACCCCAAGCCAAGAGGCATGCTTAAGTGATAATCTACCTAAAAAAGAATTTTCCAAGTTCTAATGGCATGAATTTGGGCTAAGCAAGATGGGTTCCAAAGCTAGGGCAGAAAGAGGAAGAAAGGGGACGAAATAAATGAAAAATGGGAGGGGTTTCAAGCTTAAATATTTAATTTTTTTAGGTACTCTGATGCACTATAGAACTCTTGTTGTGATAGGGGAAAGTCGAGCTACGGCAAGGTCTCGCTAGACAACCAAAATATGGATTTTCAGAGGTCTTGCTGTGGTAGAAAACCACCTTGCTATTGGTTCCCTATGCAATGGTAGCTCAAGAGGGGGGTGAATTAAGCTTTTAAAACTTATGACCAAATCAAATGATTACGGTGTTAAATGAATAAGTAAAATAGATTACATAATACACAACATAAGAGTTTTATAGTGGTTCGGCCTTTCCTAGGTTCCTACTCCATTTCTCCAAGTTAATCTTCTCTATTAAACTCAGGTTTCACTAATATCTTAATCAACCTAATCAAATACATGTTTGTTTTACAACAAGCTCACCAACCAACTTACTAGTTTTCCAAGCTAACCAAAAAATTTCACAACTTGTTGGTTTTCAAAGCTCACTAACAAACTTACACCCTTTTAGCAAGTTTCCTATTTGCTGATCTTAATACATAAACACCAAGCGCTTTGCTTGTGTTGCCAAACACTAAAGTAAAGTGTATAGATTAATGCCTCTTACTTAGGCTGACTTGTACATAAATTTAGAATTCCAAGTAAATGAATAAGCAGTAACAATGAAAGATTCAAACTCCTTGATTGAGAAGAGATTTGAACTTTGAGAGCTCTAACTGAGTTGTATCCGTTGAGGTTGAACCTTTGAAGGAAGATTTTGAATACTCTTCGTGTAATCAGCAATGTTCAAATGATATTTAATCAGTTGTTTCCCTTTTTGCTTTTGAAACTCTCTTTTATAGGTTTAGAGAGATTTTTCCATTGCTGACTTTGGTAAGCATTCAAAAGTTCAAAAATGTTTTTCTTTACCTTATCTTTTGTTTGACGTCTGACTTTACTGCAATCTGGTATCGGTCTGCTATTTCTGTAGCTGACTTTTCCAAACATTCACTATCATTTAAGTGTTCTGAAGAGACAACTGAATAGATGTGTTTAAATTAATTTTGGATAATCTTAATTATTTTCTTAGGATTCTCCAAAGTGATTAAAATCCTTTTTAGTTGTGATAGGTCTTTGTAGAGAGAAGTTTTGATTTTTTAAACTTTTAATGTCTATAGAAAAGTGATCCGAAGTTTTAAAAAACATCTCTTAAGCATGACTCAAAGTTCTCTGAAGCGACTCAAAGTTCTCTGAAGCAACTCAAAGTTCTATAAAGGATATCTGTTCACTTCAAAGCATGTCCTATTATTTTTGAAGTGTGCTATGAAATCTTCGAAGCATACTTGACACTTTTGAAGCTTTTCTTAATCATCTCTAAAGCACACTGTAACATCTTTGAAGCTTTGAAAAAGAACTTTGAAGTGCACTATGACAACTTTGAAGCTTTTTCAATCTTCTCTAAAGCTTTTTCAATCTTTTTCAAAGCTTTATCAATCTTCTCCGAAGCTTTCTAATTTTCTCTGAAACACACTTGTAACTTCTCCGAAGTGTTTAATTTTACTTTGAAGATTGCTGTGAAGATTCTGACACTTTTTCAATGTTCTCCGAAGTATATTGTAATGTCTCGAAAATATTTTGTGAAGATTCTGATGCTTTCTCAATGTTCTCTGAAGCATCCCTGAACATCTCCAAATCATTCTAGAACATCTCCAAAATTCATTATAACTACTCTAAAGCATTTTAAACCACTCTAAAGCGTGTTTGAAAAGACTCCAAAGTTACTCTGTTTTCTTTGAAGCGTGTCTTCAATATTTCGCAATTTCTGTTTTATTGATTTAGGTATATATGTAATTCATACTTATTTTTAATGAGCATTTTTTTTGTTTGCTCCTTTTATTGTTAATATTTCTGTAAAATTCTTGAAAACAGATTGTTAGTACCATAATGTTTCAATTATATTTTTGCTCATCATCAAAACACACGTGAAGAATGTTCGCCATCAAAATCAAGCTAATAATATGCTCAACATTCTCCCCCTTTTTAATGATGACAAAATAGTAAGTGATATACCCTTCAAGTTTGTCTAATAGTTAAACTTGGAGCAACTTATTTTGTAGAATAAGAAATTTCTATTTACTAAATTAGTGCAGCTCCCCATGAATGATGCACAAAATTTAGTTATATTTCATACAGCATAAATTTTGCATTTGCATATCACATTTCATACATTCACTTTACATTAACTGGATATCATATTTTCATTCACATTTTCTCTCTATTATAACACTCACATTTCTCTCCCTTTTTGTCATAATCAAAAAAGGTGGAAACAAGTAGCAGTATGTGACAGGAAAAAAATGCATATAAATATTAAACTTTGCATTGATCAAAAAAATTACATTAGAGAGAAAAAATGTAAAAGATAGCAGATTCATTTAGGTTTTCTCTTGTATGTCTTGAAAAAGACATCTTGAAGAGGTGGAAGAGGTGGCTTGGGTTCAGAAGAAGATTGTTTGGGAGAGGGCTTGGATGTTCTAGCCCTTTTTGGTGGAGGAGGAGGGATGAAAAATGGATCCTTTGGAAGAGCTAAGGTGGCTCATGTGTATAAGCTATGGTTCCATACCTTGATACAAAAAATAAGTCAATTCTATCCCTATAGGTTGGATCTAGCAATTCAGGAAAGGTTACAGGAAGCCCTTTTGAGAGAGCTTTTGTATTGTCATTCATTCTTGCAATGTACTCTTGATAGTGCATTATGATTCTTTCTAGAGGAGCCTTCTTATGTTCTTTAGGAGGTGGAATTCAAGGATTCCTCTTTGTTTTGGAGGTGGATGGCTGAGATGAAGGTTTTGTTTTTGGTTTTGGGGTTGGTTTTCGCTTTGGGACAGTCTTGGGTTTGGGAACTTTAGGTGATTTTCTAGTTTCTGTTTTGGGAGAAAATTTTTGAAATGCCACTGGTGTGGGCTGAATTGTTTTTAGTCTGTGTTGAAGAGAAGGATCTTTCATTTGAGGATAAGGAAGAGGCAAATTGTTAGTAATTGCCTCAAGATTGGCATTGTTGTAGAATGAATTTTCTTCCAGAGTCATAATGAAGAGTTGATCAGGACCAATGGGAGATGGAAACACTTTTCTGACAAGTTTGGAAGTTGGAAGCATTTGAAGGAGTGACTCAGAATACTCTACAAAATTGAATCTTATATGGAATAGTAATGGTATGGTTTTTTAGAGTCAAAGGAGAATTTGGAAGAAGGAGAATCTTATGAAGAAGATTAGGATCCTCAAGTTCTAGAAATGGTAATTCTTGTTTGAGAATAATAATGATTTGAGAAGCAAACATTTTGACAACTTCAAGATTGAGTTCTGATTTGGCTTTGAACTTTAAAAAAGTCATCATGATTGGATTAGGTAGATGAAGAATAACATTAGGATTATCATCAATAGGTTTGCTTTGAGGTGGCTTTTATGGTGGAGAGGGGGGATACATGCAATCTGGAGGAGGTCTGAAGTTTGGTGGATGATTAAGAGGATTGTTCCACTTGGGTGGAATGTCCTTAATTCTGTAAGGTATTATATCTCCTGATCTAATGAATGTCATCCAGAAAATATTGGAATTGTAGAGTCGAGATGGAATTCCAATATAATACTCATTTTAGGTAGTGTGAGTATTATTTTCTGAGGTTGGAATTGATGGACGTGGTGATGGTGGAGAAGTTTGTGCTTGTGAAAGGGGAATGTAAGGGATGATAGAAGTCATGTTAGAAGATTAACTCATGGGCTGAGCAACCTCTTAAATAACAGAGAGTGAAGATGAATGAGGAGGTGAAGGTGAAGACATTACTGTTATTGGTGAGCTGGGTCTTGATGGAGAGAAATGGTGTGGAGGTGATG
>JAYJMB010087916.1:0-20377 GCA_036873735.1 Pouteria campechiana
TACTTGGTTCATAGTTCTTGATCGTAATGGGTTTTCACCTCAATTATACTACACACCATAGGTAATTAGAATGAGTGGAAGTACTTGATTTAAACCCGCATACCAAATAGTAATAATTATATCATAGAAAAAATGAACCTAAGCAAGCATTGAATCTAATATCCAAACAACAAGGGGAGTCATTAAGTGGTGAAATCTGAACTCTAGACCTTTGTCACTTGCAATCTATCCTATATCATTCTATAGCCATAGATTTTTTATTATCTTTTTAGTTTATTATTCTTATTCATTCAAAATAACAATCCATCTTTTCAAAGTTAGTTTTAGGATGTAACTTAGTTTAATTAAATCAGTTTGTCGTTCTCTATAGGATCGATCCTTGCTCATGCATACTATACTGCTATACACTCGTGCACTTGCAATGTATTATAATTTGAATTATCAATAATCTTTACTTTGAAAGATGAATAGTGACTTGGTTAATTCCTTTTCATTTGAGTTTTGACCATAGCAATACTTCATCTCTTGCTTCTGCACTCGCCCTAGTTGTTTGTGTTTTCAATCAAATAGATTGATGCCTAACAATATCTCTTGATTCTTGTTTGTGTTCTTTTGTCAATGAGGCCTACAACTTGATTCTGCATGTTAAATTCTTGGCAATAACCATTAGTATGTAATCTTTAATCAAGTTTTATTTGTCATCAAAACCATGCATTTATACTAACATTATCCCCCTTTTTGATGATGACAAAACTTAATTAAAAATTATCTCATAAAAGATAATCTTCCCCTAAATGTATGCAGTTTGATAAAAATATTTTACAAAGTTTAATCATTCCTCAAGTTACCATTATCTATCATTTCCCTTAACCATTTTTATATGTATTCTCCTCTTGATTTATTCAAGATTATGAATTTTAATTTTTGTGTTCCCCTTGAAATAATTTTGCAAATTCTTTCTCCCTCTTTTTGTTCTAATAAAAAAGAAATGTAGTATTTGCAGAATACACACAGGAAGAAGTAGCGTGAAAATAAGAAAATCATTTCATTTCATTTCAATACAAACAAAGCAACAAACACAGATAAAAATAGTTTATCTTGCATTTAAAGTGCAGGAGAGGTTGTATGTGAGACTGCGGATGAGGGGAGGGGGGGTGGAGAACTTTATATCACACTAAGTAATATAAAGTTTCAAGGAGGGGAAGAGGGGAAGGAGATAATATTGAGGGGCTTAGAGCCTCCTTTCCGCCACTCTTCAAAAGCCTCCATTGATGATGAAGTTAGATCCAGGGGCAAATTGGCTGAGATATAAATCATTTTCTACATGTTGAAGAGAGATACTTATGACTAGATAGGTGAACTGGAATATTATCACGAACAGAACTAACATCATCCCATCAAGAAAAGTGAAGAAACATCATTTGGTTCTTCTATTTCCACCACTCATTAGTCTTCCTTCTGTATTTTCTTCCTAAATTTCCTTCCCTGAGTTACTTCATCTTTGTGATGCAAGGATTGCTAGTGAGGGGTTAAAATAGACTTGATGTGGGGACAATAATAGGTAGTTGATATGATATTTCAAGAAAGAAGAAATCAGTCATGCCAACGATAGATTTTGATGTGATGTGAATAGCTATAAGTTGATTTGGATAAGAAAATGAGGTTTACTCGACCTAAAAAATCATGATTCAGATGAAGTGGGAATTGAACGGTGTATAGAAATAACTGGCTTTGTCTGGGAAGAAGTTGAGCCTCATTGAAATTAGAACAAAAGCAGTGCAACTTCAAGCATAGAAACATTAAAGATTTTATTCTCAAGTATTCACATTAGTCATACCTAATTCTCCTCTAATGTTGCAGAAAGTTTCCAAAGGTAGTGGCTTAGTAAAGATATCAGCAAGATGAGCATGTGTAAGCACACATGTTTTTCTATATGATCTCTAATGAAATGATGTCTAATTTCTATATGCTTAGTTCTCGAATGTAAGATAGGGTTTTTTGTCAAGCTTATGGCACTCATATTATCATATTTGATGAGTATGTCTCTATAGCATAGACCATAATCTAAAAGCTATTGTTTCATCCAAAGTAATTGAGTGCAACAACTTCCAGTTGTTATATATGCAGCTTCTGCTATAGAGAGAGCAATACTAGTTTGTTTTTTAGAGAACCATGATACTAGACTATTTCCTAGAAATTGATAAGTTCCACTAGTGCTTCTTCTATTAACTTTATATCCCCTAAAGTCAGCATCTAAATATCCAACTAATTCAAGACCAATTCCTTTAGGATAATAGAGTCATAGATTTGGTGTGTCAACCAAATACTTAAAAATTCATTTCACTATAGTAAGTAGAGACTCTCTAGGACTGGACTAAAATCTAGCAAATAAGCATATGCTGAATAGAATATCTGGTTTTATGCTATAAGGTAAAGAACATATCCAATTATACTTTGATATAGTTTTTAATCTACAAGTTTATCATTTTCGTCCTTATCCAACCTTGTTAATGTGCTCATTAGAGTGCTTGCTACTTAATTTCTTTTATTTTGAACTTCTTCAATATTTCTCTAGTTTATTTGGATTGGCAAATGTAGTTTCCATCATCTCTTTGCTTGATTTGCAATCCAAGAAAGTAATTCAGCTCTCCCATCATGCTCATTTTGAATTCAGTCTGCATGATCTTTGAGAAGTTTTGGTAGAGATACTCATTAGTAAAGTCGAATATAATGTTGTCTACATAAATATGAACTAGCAAGATATCCAAGCTAATATTTTTTGATGAACAAAGTAGTATCAAAATTTCCTCTTTTGAATTGATGATCACTTAAGAATTTGCTCAACCTTTCATTCCACACTCTTAGAGCTTGTCTCAAACCATATATTGCTTTGGTGAGCTTTTAGACATGATCGGGTTGATCATCATTTTTAAAACTATAGGGTTGCTTTATATAGACTTCCTCACTTATATATCCATTTAGAAATGCACTCTTTACATCCATCTAAAATAATTTAAAATTCTTAAAGGATGGAAAAGCAAGTAGCATTTTAATAGCTTCTAATCTTGCTATAGGGGCATATGATTCTTCAAAGTCAATTTCTTCTTCATGGGAATACCCCTTAGCAATCAGCCTTGCATTGTTTCTCACAACCAATCCACTTTCATCGAGTTTCTTTTTGAATACCCATTTAGTTCTAATTACATCAATGTTCTTTGGTTTTGGAATTAATTCTCTTACTTTGTTCCTTTCATACTGGTTAAACTCTTCTTGCATTACAATGATCTAGTTTCCATCACTTATCAATGCAAGTGGGCTCAATTGTGGAGATGAAGGCATAATGACCACAAATGTTTTGCATAGACCTTCTTGTTTCGACACCATCATAGATATCACCTATAATTTATTTTCTAAGATGGGTACTAATAAATTTCAAATTAGTAGGAGGTTGATAGGGAACATTACCTGTGCTTACCTCCTCCTTATTGTTTGAATTTTCCATGTCTTCACATTTTATGGCATCTTCTCTTTCAATTTGAGCTTCTTTATGTTAGTTGCAGCTTCATCTGCATCATTATCATACTCCTTTCTTAGGGTTACATTTGCTTCATCAAATTTAACATGTATAGACTCTTCTACAGCTTATGTTCTCTTAATATATACTCTAAATGCCCTGCTATTAGGAGAGTAATTGAAGAAGATAGCTCTATCACTTTTTGGATCAAACTTTCCAAGATTATCCTTCTCGTTGTTCAGCATATAACATGAGCATCCAAAGGAAGGAAAATATGAGATATTGTGTTTCCTTCCTTTCCAAAGCTCATATGGGATTTTCTTTAAGGTTTCTCTATTGGTAACCCTATTCAATACATGGCAAGCTGTACTTACTGCTTCTCCTCAAAATATTTTGGACAATTTACTCTCATTCAACACTATCCTTGCCATTTTCTTGATTATCCAATTCTTTCTTTCCACAACTCCATTTTGTAAAGGAGTTCTAGGGGATGAGAAACTATGGTGAATTCCTTTTTCATCACAAGAGTCAATAAATTTTTCTTTTTCAAATTTACCACGATGATCACTATGGATAGACATAATTGACATTTGTTTCTCATTTTGAACTAGCTTTGAAAATATATAGAACATTGAAATGTTTTGTCTTTGCTAGTCAAGAGATTCACCAATGTGAATCTAGAGTAGTCATCCACGATGACGTATACATATCTTTTTTCTCTAAGGGTGATAACATCTGATGGTCCAAAGAGATCCATATGTAATAATTCCAGAGGTCTAGATGTGAATACCTCATTTTTAGGATGGAAGAACACTTTGGTCTATTTTGACAATTGATAAAATTTGCATATTTGATTTTTGACATAATTTAGTTTAACTAGACCAATCATAAGATCCTTTTTTCCATAAAGATCTGATATTTGACATGTTGATGTGTCCCATCCTTTTATGCCATACCCATGGGTCATCTTTGACTACAATTAAGCATATTCTAATAATATCATCTAGTTGTACTAGATAAATGTTTCCATACCCCTTTTCGCTGAACAACAGATCATTATCTATATTGAATACATTACATGCAGATGGTTCAAACATAACTTTGTGACCCTTGTCACATAATTGACTAATACTTAGCAAATTGTGCTTGAGTCCTTCTACATATAATATATCCTCTATGCATGCATTGAATAAGCAATAAATTTTACCTATCTTTTGATGAGACTTTTGTGATTGTTATCAAATGCAACTGTTTCTCCATTTATTAGCTTCAATTCTTTGAACAGCTTCTTGTTTCTAGTAATGTCTTGAGCAACCGCTATCCATGAACTAGGAATTGCTTGATGTAGATTTCAAACTTACCTTCATTCAAAGCAAATATTCTTATTACCTCTTTTGTACCCATGTATTGATCCAATGGTGTTAGTGGAATTGTGTGTGCTAAAAGATTGTGCATAATCCTTGGATTTTTATCTCATTTTTTTACCTTTTTCTTACATCATTTTAGCATAACAATCATACAACTTCTATCCAACTTTATTGCAGAAATAGCAAGTATTTAAAATTCTACTTGGTGCATTAAATTTCATTAGTTTTTTTACCTAGGGATATCCTATGAACTTTCTAATGTTTGGATAATTTTTTCTTTCTTCTGCGAGGTTCATACCCTTGGACCAACTAGTGAATTTTTATGAATTTTCATCATCTGAGTGCTCACAACCAAGTCCCTTCTTACTAATTTGACTAGCCATTCTCATAAACTTGGTGATAGATTTTCCTGAATTAAAGAATTTACTCAACATATTGTTTAATATCTTTATCTTCTTTTTCAGATTTTCAACCTCTTTTTGTAAAGATAGATTTCTTTTTGCCAAAAAAAATTTACTTTGACAATTGCATCTGTAACGCCCCTCCTTCCTGGAGCCTTACTAGTGGTAAATTCAAAGGAAATTCCAACAGTCTCCCCTGATTTACCACCGTTATCCTGTATACAACATACTAAACCACAAGAATTATATAACAAATATGCATATATAACATTTTGCATTTAACACAAGTACTATTCAAGCTTGAAAAGTCAAAACTATAAGAGTAATAAGAGTTTACCTCTATCTCTAACTCTGTTCTGCATTGCTCTTTAATGGAGATTTAGCCTATTGATTCGTTCTTCATGTGGGTCATGTAGCATATTCTTGCAAGGTATTCAACTTCATTGTCACCTTTCTCACTTGAACTTGTGCTTGAGGAGTCTTCATCATTTATGTACATTCCTCTGACTTGATTTCTTGATGACTTCTTGAAGTATTTCTTTTCTCTTCTTTCATCTTTCTCATTCACGTTTACTTTTTCTTCATTTAGACACTCAAAAGATATGTGTCTAGTTCCTCCACATTTATAGCATATGGGGAGATCTTTCTTTCTTTCAGCCATTTGCTTTTATTGTTTAGGTTCTCTCCTTGAAGTGCTACCTCTATTGATTCTTGGGAACCTTCTGAAGTTTCTGACTAATATGGCCATATCATCTTTAGATTATGATGCAGGGTCACTACTCTCCTTGGTTACCTTAAGAGTAATACTTTTCTTTTGTTTCATTAGTTCTTTTCTCTTACTTTTGATCAGCACATGTGACATCAATGAGCTGATAAGATCATCCACTAGAAGCATGTTCAGATCCTTTGCTTCTTCTATCATCGTGATCTCATGGTTCTAAGATTCTAGTAGTGCCCTCAGTATCTTTATTACTTATTCAGAATTTGTGACTTCTTTTCCAAGCCTTTTAAAGCACTAGTAATTTTAGAAAAATGAGCATACATTTCTGATATACTCTCTTCTTCTTTCATCCTGAAATTTCTAGTTTTCTTATTAACATATTCCTTCTAGTCCCTTTGACCTATGAAGATCCTTTATAAATAAGCATTAATTTATCCCATATCCCTTTTACAGTAGTGCAAGAGCATACTCTATTAAACTCAATTGAAGACAGTCCACAGAACAAAGAGTTCATAGCCTTTGCATTATTTTGTACTGAGGTGGCCTCCTCTTTAGTCCATCTACCTATTTTAGTAGTTGAGGCTAGACTCAAGAAGAATTGTGATTGTCTAGGTGTAGATTATGCCTCCTAGAGCTGGAATTCAGAAAAGTGCTGGGAGCGTTGTAGTCACACCCTCTAGAGCTGGAATCTAGAAGAGTGCAAGGTGCACTAATTGTATTTCTGCTATTGGAAATAGTAGAACCCAAGATACTTAGAGAAAAGTATTCTTGAAAGAGTGAAATTGAGTGTTAACTCAAACCACTATAAAAATTCTATGTCTTATTTATTTGTGCATTGATTGAGTGATTGGATTGATTTCTAGAGGGATGTTTAATTCTAAAGGGGTTTAAGAAAATTTTAAATACCCAATTCACCTCTCCACTTTTGGGTATTTGCCTAAACTTTGGAACTAACAAGTGGTATCAAAGTATTCCAATGAATGAATATCGAAAGTTAAAGCACTTATATAGGCACTTATAAATAAGCACAGGGGAAGATTTCTGAAGAATAAATGTAGAATAAATGATCTTCCCGAAAGGTGGTTGGGAGCATTCAAAGAAAAGTTGAAAAAGATTTGAGTGCAAAGATCATGACTCTTAAGAGTTGTAGAAGGTTTTGGCTCAGTTTAGTAAATGATATCAAGAAGGGATTGAATATTTTTCTCCATTATTCTGCTTCTCTTCTTGATCCAACGATGTTGTATTTATAACTACTCTGAATTCCAACTGTTGGTGGTAGGTGAACTCCATTAATGATAGAAAATCATTCTGATTAATACATTTGAATTCTCTATCTTCTAATTAATTCTCATCTACCAAAATGCCTACAAGATCGACCTTGGAGAAGATGATTTTTTTATTCTTGATAAGTGTCGGTAGAAGAGATTCTATAATGGTTGATTCTTTCATTAGTTTGGAAAGAGCCTCATTAATGTTGGACAAATTCTAATGATTCAGTTTTTTATTGTTCATCTTCTCTTATGACAAACATAGTATTTGTCCACCAGTCCATCAAATAAAGTTCCTTCGTCTTTTAGTTTATCTATGGTAGTTAGCAGACGAATCCAATTAGCATGGATGAGTTATCTTTCCATCACTTTGTTTGTTGGTTTTTCCATTATAAGTAATAGATGAATCACGGAGTCATACATGAATTATCTTTCCAGCACTTCACCTATTGGTTTGTCTATTGCTAGTAATAGATGAATTGTAGAGGCATAGATGAATCATCTTTCCACTCATCTGTTGGTTTGTCTATTATAATTAACAGATGAATTGTAAAAGTGCAGACGAATCTTATTGCTCCACATTTGTCTATTTTAATAGACGATCAATGGCTTGGTAAGCTATTCGACTATGGCTCACTTATGAAAGATGAAGTTTGTTGTGCTTCGTTGCTTTTCATTCTTCAAAGATAATCTTCACTTTGAAAGATGAATAGTGACTTGGTTGATTCCTTTTCATTTGAGTTTGGTACTTTGTCTCTTGTTTCTGCACTTGCCCAAGTTATTTGTCTTTTCAGTTAGATAAATTGATGCCTTGGAATATCTCTTGATTCTTCTTTATGTTCTTTTACCTGTGAGGCTTGCACCTTGATTATGCATGATAAATGCTTAGCAATAACCATTAGTACATAATCTTTAATTAAGTTTTCTTTGTCATCAAAATGATACATTTATACTAATATCTTACGGTTTGGATTTGGGGGTAAAGTATATATATGCTTTCATAGATGAAAAATGGAAATGAAATTCGAATGCTACGAACAGTAATTGTGAACAGTGCATATGAACAGTAATTTTAAATAGTAACTATAAATAGTATTTATGCACAGTAATTCTTATTATGAACAATATGTGTACAGTATTTTTAAACAATGAGTTTGACTATAAACAATGCATGAGAATAGTGAATAGTGAATAGTAAATAGTAAATAGTAAATAGTGAATATTGAATATTGAAGAGTAAAATTAAATCATTTTTCCCTTACAAGAGAATAGCTATTTTTGAAAGAAAAAAATTTATATTGCTTAAAGTTTGAAATATTTGGAAGTGGGAAGGTGTAAGAAAGTCTTGGGAGGCAAGTGTCTTGTGCAGAAGCTTAAATCCTTGGATTTTGGGTAAATAGGAAATGGTTTTCTAAACTCTCACAAATTTCTTTTCTTATTTACATGATTTTTATGCATTATGTTTGGACCATGTCAAATTCATGTTGGAATTATATTTTGAGTTATTGGTTTGAATAATTCAAGTGGGGATTTCTTATACTGAGGATGCTTTACATATTTTTCTCATATTTTCTTTTATGATTTATATTTTTGTGAATTTTGCTCAATATGTTTGATGAAATGCCTAAGTAAAGGGTATATCTTATTTATAGATCTTGTTGGGTAAGTCTAGAGCATGCATGGCATGTTAAAGTATTGAAACCATAGTTATGTATACTAGCAATGTTGCATGATGCATGAAATGGGCCTTGGGCCAAATGTGATAGATGAACATGGCATGACATTTGGTATGCATCATACAAGATGGCATGGGTGATTTAGATGTACACATGATAATGATGATGATGGGGCAGTTTGCCTAGCCTGTATGATAAGAGATGAGCCTGAATGGCTAGATATAATGAGATGCTCATAACCTGAGTAATAAGGGGTTTCATTGGGCAGGTATGTGGCATGGGTATGAGATGCACATGATCTGAGTAATAAGAGGTTCGATTGAGCGAACAAGTGGCATATTTATATATGAACTTGCATTCATGATATGATTTGAGAGTGTCTATTCATGCTGCATAATTATTGCTTATGTGGGGCTATGTAGTAGCCCAAGATTCATGAACATAGCATTAGGTTGGGTATTGTCATGGGATTGGTCTATGAGCAGACTTAGTTGATGTCTGTGATTTATATAAAACCTAGTGTGAATTTTATAACTATGTTTGATATAATTAGTCGATGGGCAGATGAGTGATGGTTCTAGTGTGATAAAGGAAAGTCATTTGTTGCTTTTACTTACCTAATTACTGAGTTGCCGAGCCCATCTTATTTTAAAATCTTAACAAGTTTACCTGAGGGAGCCCAATCTGGAGTTGGAACTTCAGGTAGGGAGAATTGATGCAGTCTAGTTTATTGTGATATTTCATATGATATATATGAGTTTTGTGGACTTGTGGGATGTGTATGATCATAATGTATTATTTTGATATGTAGGACGTGTCGTAATTGGTAATATTGATAGGAGATTGTATGTATTAAAAGATTATATATCTATTCAGTCATGTATTAACATTACGTGTATATCTCATGGATAATGGCCATTAGTATGGTTGTAGTGATGTAGTTTGTGCCCATGTAAGTCCTACTCATTTAGTCGATCTTGTGACTATGGGGAGATGATCGATTGACTGACAGATAATACTTGTTCCGGTTAATGTTGGATAGCGGGGCACTATAGCTACCTCTTTTTCTCTTTTCAGCTCGCCCCCTACCAAAAAAAAGACCCTAAAGATGTTTTCCTCATCCTTTTTATACCCCTCTCATTAGGGTTTATCCTCTTTTGCAATATTTTAATAGCTATTATAGAAAAACTGGAAGTTTGTCCCACATTCAGGCACTGCAGCGCACATCGTCTACTAAATCTACATCTATTGAAAACAAGTGGTGGGCATCCCGGCACCCAATTGCTACTCAAGTCTCCATCGTCCAAACCTAGTGTGGGCGCCGTAATGCCCACTTGCTGCCTGTTTTTGGTCCCTTGATTCTTTAATGTGTTGGGCGCCCTGTTTGTTGGGATTATTGTATGATTTTGATGACAACAAAACTTATCTTAAGACTTAATCTATGCTAATGATGATTTTAGTCTAGGAAGCCAAAATGAAGATAAATATGCTTGGCATGAATAATCATTATTGCAACATTTTGAAGGCAAGCATATTACATAAATTATTTTAAAGAATAAAAAATTCATTATGATCCATATTGCATTAACCTTATTTATTATATGTTGGATCATAGATATATCATATGCTTTATGAAGTTATCAGTTTAAACTTTCATTGAAAAATATAATATGTGATTTATCCATGTTCTACAACTTATGAAAATCATGTGGGATAAACATATTTTGATAAGTGTTCTTCATAGAAAATATTCTTTACATAAAAAGGAAATTGTGCCTAAATGATTTATCCATACTCTAACTTATATATATATATATTATATGTGGATAAATATATTTTGATTTATAATGAAAAATGTCAAGTTAACAATATGGCAAAAGTGCAAAAATTTTTTAAGTGCAGGTTCGCTGCTACACTACTTTTCCTATAGTCAGATGCTACAGTGCCAGAATAAGTGAATTATCTAAGAAAAAGTTGGTCTAAGACGAAGTAAAAGATGAAGTAAAGCTCTAGACGAATTAGCAGATAAAGTAACAGGTGAAATGAAAAACAAAGTTTGAATTAGCAGATGAAGTAACAGACAAATTTACTACAATAATTTACTATAGTAACCTGCTATAGTACCTACAGATAAAGCTTTAGACAATTAGCAGATGAAGTAACGGACAAAGCGCTGCTACAGTGATCTACTACAGTGACCTACTATAATACCGATAGACAACCTTATTCGGCTGATACTTACTTCAGACAAATAATAGATAAAGTGATGCTATAGTAGTCTGCTACAATAGAATTGCTACAGTACCCAGACAAACCTATTCATTTGGTACTTACTTCAGACAAATAACAGACAAAGCGCTACTATAGTAATGATCTGCTACAATAACTTACCATAGTGAAAATTTGTTATTTTCAAATATCAAAAATTTAACACTCTACAGCAGCTATATCTTGTAACAATATTCTTTCAAGCAGTCCATAACCTTTCTAGATTGTAAAAATAAAAAATCCATTGAAAGAGAATAAAATACTAAAAGGTTCTAAGTGCTAAACAAGAATCAAACATCAAGAACCCATTCAAATTTTCAAGTGCTGGACTACAAATATTTGTTCTAACCATCTATCATATTTCATAAAGTTTAAGTTATAGAGATTTTGAAATATGCTTAAAGATGTAAATCTGAATACTCTATTCAGAATCTTATCCTATTCGAAGAGATAATGAAAATGAAGTAGATGGAAGAAGAATTTTAGAAAGCAAAACACATTTGTCTGAAAATGAGGAAGCCCAACTTTGTCTAGAATCAACTATGGACACAATAGGAGACGAAGAGAGTCTTTCCAATAAGAAAGAGACTTTATTTGATATTAACTTCAGATAAATGCAATAAAGCACTAGTCAAAGTAGAGCAGCTAAATTTATCAGAATTTATTATCTTCTTCCCAAAACTATGAATCAAGTTAGAGCTGTAACATCTCCTCAGTTATCGATTGCTTGAACCAGTTATTCACCTTCTTCTATATCAAGGTCAGTACTACAGAATGGTTCTAAGCATATGGGAATCAATTAAAAGATGATGTTTTCAAATGGGAGATTATCAAAACTGTCTTCTATATTTATTTTTTGCTCATCTACTTTTATCTTTGCATTCAATAAAGATCATCTATTCTAATGATCAAGTTTTCAAGAGAGCTATTTAAGAATAAGAGGTGAGATGATTCAAAGGTGGTTAAGGAATACTTTTCAAATGCACTTAACCTTATGCAAATCCTTCCACCCATGGCCAAGAGCTTAAACCTTCAATCATCTATCCTTGAGCTTAAACCTTCATATTCTTAATGGCCATTATCCTTACATTATGGGAAGATTCTTTTATATTACTAGAGCTATAAAAGATTTTATCTTCACCTGTGCTTCATTGTAATAGTTTGTAAAGTGTATTAGTTTTCTAATTAATCTAAAAACCAGAGAGTCATTAGTGATCTCTAGAAAACCATAAAGTTTGTTGGTGATCTTAGAAACTAATGAGTTTCCTATTGAGCTCATGAAAACTAAAAGAGTGCTAGGAGCATTATGTTTATGCCCTCTAAAACTGGAATCCAAAAGAGTGTTGGTAACACTTGTTTATGCCACCTCGAGTTGGAATCTAGAAGTGTTGGGAGCATTATTGTATTTTCACTATATGAAATATAGTGGAACCTAAGGCACAATGAGTGTGTGCTCTTGGAAGAGCGGATGTAGGGACAGGATTCCCGAACCACTATAAAAATTATGTTGTTTATGTGTAATTATTTATTTGTTTTCTTGCACTATAGTGTTCTATTACTTAGTTTACATTGCATAGCACACAAGCACAAAAAGAGGGAAGTAATCTTATATACGACAAGCAAGAAATTTTTATAAACCCAATTCACCCCTCCCCTCTTGGGTATAGCCATCCTACGAGAACCAACAAGTGGTATCAGAGTGAGCTACAAAACTAATTATAGAGATCTGCCTGGCTAACCTAATATTATCATCCTCTATGTTCTGTGAAGGATACTCTACCACCTACCTTCCATATTTTGATGGTTCAAACTATGTTTAATGGAAGAGAATGTTGGAAATTAGTCTTATAGCCAACGACCTTGATTTATTGAAAACTATTTTTATTGGCTTTGTTAAGGATGAAGAGATAAACAGTAAGACAATGTTAAGGCAATGAATATCCTGCTACATGCTCTCTGCCCTACCATTTGTAACTTTGTCTTAACTTATAAAAGTACAAAAGAAATGTTAGACAAGTTAAAGGTAATTTCTAAGGGGCAAAATAATTTGCTACAAGATGATACTAATCTTCTTATTAAGTTGAACATGAGTGCAAGAAAAGAGAGAGAAAAGGAAGAATACAAAGAAGAGCAACAAATAGAAGAAGAAATTACAGAAGCATTAGTTGAGGAGGAACAATCCTTAAAAAAAGAAGAAGAAACCAAGTAGAAGAAAAGGAGGAGCAACCTCAAATTGAAAAAAACTGATGGGTTGAGGAGGAGAAACCCAAAGAAGAGAAAGAGAAAATGCAGAAGAAGAAGTGTCTCTTCTCTCAAAACACAAATGATCACCTCTTAGTTAGAAGCATTGAACTAAAGAAAGAAGATGAAGAAAAGAAGATTGATCAAGTTCCACCAAAGGGGAAATGGTTCTTAGACAATGGATGAAGAAGACAATATTGCAAGAATTTAAGGCCGAGAAGGAAATGTAAGTGTAGGTATGATTTTCAAACTCAAATGGCTTTATATTCTGTCATCTTTATTCATTTATCTCTAATATAGTTTCATGTGCACATGAGCAAAACTTTAAGGTTTAGCATAGATGAAATTCATGATGCAAAATTAAAACATAAAAAAGAATACTCTAGTGATAACTAGGAAAATGAAAGCAATGATTGATCTTACATACAATTCGTTTGGAGCTTTTAAAAAGTTAGTTCTTATACATATGCTAGTTCAAAGAATCTATTTTAATTCTTGATAAATTTAATGCAATACAAACCAACATTAGCAAAATCTAATTGCTACATTCATAAAACTTAGAAGGAGAAACTTCTAATACAAAAAGTAAATAATCTAAATAATGAATGATTCATTTAAAAGAATGAAGAGCTTATAACATTGTTGAGGAGTCTAGACTCTCAAACACATACTATTTTGGTAAAAAGGAATTGCACTATTTAAGTTGCTGCATAAAGCTCACATCTATTTGATTTTGCTAATAAAAGAAAAAGTGCAAGAATCTCTTAAGTGTATGCAGGAAAAGCTTGAAATGAGCACATGGAAAAAGGAGAATGATGAGAAACTAAGATCATCTTGTCAATCTACAAAATTCAAGCTGAAGAAAGAAAATTAAGTGCTAAAATAAAAAGTCAAGATTGGCATCATCATTTATGAGCTCAAATGCAGAAACTGAAAAATGAAGTGACAAAAGAGATAAGTTTGCCAAACTTGACATATATTTTATTAATAAATACATTTAACATATTCATTTCACTGTTATACATTCTTCATGTTTCTAAAATGTACATCTAACTGCTTTATATTTGAATGGATTGTTAAACCAAATGGTGCATATGGCAAACAGCCAAGTTTTGATGATGAACAACAATATATGAGTGAACATTTATAGTACTAACAATTGTATTCCCAAGCATTACAAAAATAGATATAAATATATAGGAAAACAATCCAAATATAGTGGACAGCGTACATAGAGAATACATCAACAAGTAAAATCCATTAACAAAAAGAAGAAAAGGATGCTGATGGTTCAAATTATAATGCCTCGCAAGTACATAATTGTATAGTAGTATAGTGTGTGTGAGCAAGCTGGTCACTCCGCCGGTTGCTGCTTTCGCTCCGCTTCAGCTCCAATCCTTTTGCTGCTTCATTTGCCTTCCGTCATTGCTTTGTTACTCCATAATTGCTTGCTTTCTGTCCTTGTATCCACTCTTCAAATAACCTAAACACATAATAAAAACATGTGAGATTGGAATTAAACTACTTAAAGATTGCATAGAATTAAGCCTAAAAATACAAAATATAAGTAACTAAAATTCACTCATTAGATGCTCCGAAAGAATTGCACTGAAACATTGAAAAGAAGCCTCAAGGGGTATCTATAGCCATAACGTTCATGCCTCAATAAGTGATTAGATAAATCTCCTACAAATAAAGTCAGTATCTGAGAGCATCTGTCTAAGAAAGATTTAGACAAATCGTTCCAAGGATAAGTTAAATAAACTGCGTATACTCAACATTTGTCCGCAACATAAAGACATATTCAGTTTGTAGAAGCAGAGATGAAATGGAGCTGAACTTAGACAAATGAAAAGCTAAAATGGAGTTGAATTATTCGCGCATTTGTCTCTCATACAAAATCTATCTAAAACAGAAGAAAGTCAAGGAATTTGTCTGCAATCCTCTACAGAAGACATAGAAGATGAAGTAGAAGTGACACAATAGCTACATAAGAATAACTTTATTTACCATCTTTATCTACAAGTTTGTCTGCTACTTGCAACAGACAAACCATCAGATAACTACTAATGAATTGGGTTGACTCCGCCTCAACAATTCATCTGTTACTTCTAACAAACAACCCATTATACGAATGACTAAAAAGATAATTTGTCTACATGTCAACAAGTCAACAGATGAACCATTTGAAAGACTTTGTCTACAATAACTTCATCTGCAAATCTCTACAAACAAACATCAGACAAAGTCTCTTCATCTACTGTGAAGAAGCCTTGTCCACACCAAGAAGAGTTGTCTATTACTTACAATAGATAAACCAACAGACAAAGGTACATCATCTAGTGAGAGAAATTTTATCTACTATGAAGAAGCCTTGTACGTGCCTACAAGAATTGTTTATTACTTACAATAAACAAACCAATAGACAAAGTTACTTCATCTGGTGAAAAGAAACTTTGTTTGCTAAGATAATGACGTCTGATGACCAGTATAAAAAGAAAAACTTCATACTTTATTTGTCACTTACAACAAATAATCTAGAAGATGCAGTAAAATTCTGATCTCAGATAAATTTATAAAAAAGAAGTTGTCTATAATGCGGATTTACTCTGAGCCACTTTGTCTACTACTTATAAGAGACAATCCAAGACTTATTTAGACAAAGTCCTCAGATAAAATATGGCATATCATGAAGAGTAGAAAGCACCTGTGCCAAACATTGCTGACTGCACTCTTTGGTCAAACTTTCATTTGGAGCAGATTTTATTAAACAGATTGGACAAATCAAGCTTAGCTGAAGATGGAAATAATTTTAAAGGAAAGTAGTCTACACTCTGATAAAGGTTGCAACTTTTAGAAGTTGGGTACCTTCAGGGTGAATGGGCATCTTTCCAAAATAATGAAAGAGTCAATCATACAGAAAAATCTTTATCTGGTATTTGCTAAAACTAAAAAGGTATCTTCTTCAAGGACAACACGATAAGCTTTCTAGCTACAATTGAGTTTATCAAGAAGATAATTTTTCAACTGGAGGAAATTCATAACCATCTTCAACATTCAAAGAAAAACAGCTACCTCCAATGGATAAAAAACTCTAAAGCAATATAAAGATAGTGCAGTGTCAACGAAGAAGGTTGAGAAAGCTAAGAGAAAAATAATAACAGAGCTTGAATGAGTAACATCTCTCAATCAGACTATGCTTTCTCTTAGATAATCGATCTCCATTGCACTGATAGACAATGAGCCTAAAAGATCTACCTGAATCACATATCTTGAGTATTGATATCTAATGAACTTCAATGAGATATCATTTTCACATGTGCTAAAACTATGTACAAATCAGCCAAGTAAAAGAAGCAATGTAATGTGTAAAAATGAGTGTTGTTAATCAGCTATTTAAGCTCATGGTGAGCTCAAGAAACTACATTATATGAGTTATTGGTGAGCTCTGAAAAACTAATAAGTTTGCTGGTAATCTTCGAAACCATTGAGTTTCCTGGCGAGCTTGTGAAAACCAGAAGAGTATTGGGAGCACTATGTTTATGCCCCTTGGAGCTAGAATCCAAAAGAGTGTTGAAAACATTGCTCATGCCCCCTAGAGTTGGAATCTAGAAGAAGTGCTGAGAGCACTTTTGTATTTCCATTATATGGGATATGGTGGAACCCAAGGCACAATGAGTATGTGCTCTTGGAAGAGTGGATGTAGGGACAGGGTTCCCAAACAATATAAAATTTATTATGTGTATTATCTGCTTAATTATTTTACTTTGCATATAATTATTTCATCATCACATTTCATATATCACTACACATATAATTACTTAACTAAAATAAGTATGGCTAACAGAAGTTAAATTTGGATATAAAGCAGTCATAATGACCAAATAAATAGATATAGAAATTGCTTATGTGTTGCATCACAACTTCTGCTTAGCTCATTAATTTTTATTTGGCTATAATTTTTATATACTCAATTCACTCCTCTCCTCTTGAACTATCTATTACATGGGACCAACATGGATATGAATTCATTGTTTCTGAACTAAATCATTCTAAAATTTTAAATTGATATGTAAAATAACTAATCCTTAATATAATAATAGTCCCAAGGCATAGTCAAGCCTGTTAGGGAAACCTCATGGTTTAAGGTCTCAAATAGACATTCCATGCATAGTCATTCCTTCTTTAATCATTATTAAGGCTTGAAGTTCCCAAGATTGAAACAACTAATAAAATAACTTAAATCTTTGAGAATACTTAAAAGTTATGCTTATGTTATAAATCACTATACTTTATCCATTATTCCTACTATTCATGACTACAATATATGTAAGAATATTTGATCATATACAACTTGAAATCATATGATAAGGAAATTTAAATAATAAGTGATAGTCTATTTCATCCCAAGTTGTTTTCTGCAATTTTCGCATCATCTAGAGTAGTTTTAGTATTTTGATCATAACTTTCTCGTACGAACTTAGAATTAAATGATTTTTAATTCCTTGGATAGATAATGTAAAGGGATATAACTTTTATGTTTATTAATTTTACTGAATAAGCCTCATTATATGATTCATTAGGCCTCAAAGTAATGCCTTTTTGATAGAGTAAAATTTTAAACTAAGTTTCAGTTATTGGAGATAAATGCAGTGTTCTTGTCATAACTTTCTTATAAAAAATCAAAATCATATGATTCTTAATGCATTGAAAAGATAAGAACAAAGGCTATAATTTTGATGTTTAACATAATTTTCAAATTTGACTCTAGAAGTACCAGAATTTGCCTAAATATGCTACCTTGCAATGATAAAATTCTTTTGTAATCAAATCCTATGTTGAGTACTAAAATATGATTCTTGGATAATTTGTTCAATTGATAAGGTGCATAAATAATGGCATGAAAAAGCACATATTGAGCATATAAGGACATAATAAAGGCTTATGAATTTCTAAAGATGATTGAATGAGTATGGTTTGAGTGAGCATAAAAAGTGATATCTATTTTAGACTGCCCTACTCTATTCAAGTTTTATAATGAGATGCCTTTCAAGTATAAATAATGATGTTTCTTGCAAATCTGATCTTAGAAGAATTAATGAAGAATTTTTCATGAAGTAACCGTAGATTAAGCATTGAAATCTAATTTCTTTTGATGATCCCAAGTTTAGGTTAGAAGAAATCAATATTCCTAAAGTTATATCTGAAAAGTTGCTAATTTCTAAGCATGTGAATTCAAGGAACTTGAGAAATCTGAGAAATGTTTAATTCACATATATATCATATTAAGATGTGCTATGTAAAGAGCTGAGAAATGTCAAGCACCTTTCTTTGGAGATTTGAAGTGCTTTCACTTAGTCCTCGAGTTTGTTTATAACAAGTAATAAACAAATTGTAAAGGTGCAAATGAAGCTCTTTTATTACTGTTCACCAGACAAAGTACCTTTATCTATTGATTTGTCTATTGTAAGTTACAGATAACTATTGATAGCACAAATAAGGTTTCTTCACAGCAGACGAATTGACTTCGTCTATTGATTTATCTATAGAGAGCTATAGATTAATCTGAAAGGCGCAGACAGAAATTACCCTCATAGTTATATTTCTCAATCTACGAAATTACCCTCATAGTTATATTTCTCAATCTACTATCTTAAGAAAGGAATATAAGAAACTTAGGTTATACAAAACATCACCTAATGATCAAAATCATAGAAATATTAATCTGAATTAAGAAAAATTTAGTGTTGTCATTATTGAACAACATCAAGAAACTACAAATTAATAAGACAAATAAACACAATAACTAGGATCATGCACTATTATATCATAACTATTGAATGACTGAAATGATGTATGTTTATCAACTTATATGATTAAAACTTGATGTTTTCATTATTGAAAAGATGTGGTAAAGTTTCTTATGCAATTTTTTGGTGAAATATGACTATTAGTTCAATGTCTTCTGTGTTTAAGTGAGAATTATGATTTTGATGCATCCTTGAAATGATATATGAATTGATGTATGTTTGAAAACTGTTTACAAATCTTCAAAAGTTCAATTATAATTTCGATGTTGCTTGTGATATGAATCAGTTCTTTATATTGCTGAAAACTAATCTTATATCATGCTCATGGTTATGATTTGTATGGGACCAAGATCCATATATGATTATAAATTGTTTAAGAACCCAACAATATAGGGGAAGAGTTTGGAACAAAAGAAGACTTGGGAAAAAATGGACTGTACTTTATATGTTTCTGCTCTGTGAGCTTTGATACAGCAAAGGATAGCAGAATATTTTAGATGAAAGTATTGATCCCATACCATGCTCCTAATTGCATTTACCTGTCCTTTGTTCTAGTTATTAAGGGGGAGACATATCTCATTCATTTCATTTACCTTTTTTATGCTAACAAAAAGGGAGAGAAAATGTAGAAAGACTTATTTAAGAAGTCAGGATGGTATTAGAAAGGATGCTTGTCATGACTTGTATTTAAGAGAAGAATAGAATCATATGTCATGACCTATCTTTATCAAACTCCATAGGATTACATATTCCAATTAGATAGGGGGAGTTTGCCATTAGCTCATTGCATGACCTTTAAATGTCAGAAGTCTTTAAGTTCTTTCATCATCAAAAATGGGGAGAATGTTGGGATTATTGTATGATTTTAATGCCAACAAAACTTATCTTAAGGTTTAATCTATGCTAATGATGATTTTAGTCGAGGAAACCAAAATGAAGACAAATATGCTTGGCATGAATAATCATTATTGCAATATTTTGAATGCAAGCATATTACATAAATTATTTGTAACAACCCGGGCTCTAGTGTACTTTTGTCCGCTTTGGGCACACACCCGCACGGTTTTGTCCCGCAGGCCCGTCACGTACACCCGCCCAAAATGGGGTACAC
>JAYJMB010087917.1:0-20376 GCA_036873735.1 Pouteria campechiana
ACATGGAAATGGATGATGATAAATTTGACATTTTGGCATGGTGATCCATTCATGCTTACAAGTAGAAAGTGTTGTCTCATTAACACATGATATTTTAGCCATTCTCATGTCTACTGTTGCCTCTGGATCAACATTTAGTATAAGAGGATGTGTGCTTGATCTATACAAAAGTTCATTATCATCAAGTCTGGTAAAGTGTTTAATGTGTTCTCAAGATTGGATACAATTATAGCCAAAACCATCTGATATGAGGAGCATCTAAAAGAACTTACAACAAACACATCGGATAATTTATTTTTTAAAATTTTACACTCTTCTATTTAGAAATGAAATTAATGTCTCCTTTGTTTTTTTATATTTCATGTTAATGAGTTTGTTCTAATCAACTTGTAGTCATCAAAGATGATGTTGGATCTAACAGTACTCCTTCCACTACAAATATAAAGGTTTCATAATTAGCGAATTGACATTTCTTTCTTTTTAAGTTTATCTCTATTGCTATAATATTTATTAACACAAATTGCATTCTTTTCAGAGAAAGAGAGTTCTCATTGAAGAATGATCATTTGAAAGAAATAAGATGTTGTTCACTTTATTGAAATTTTTTGGCTTAGCATTTAAAACTATATATTGATGGTTGATTGGGATATTTGTATAATTAACTAGCTTATTAGAGTTTGAGGCTTTGGCATGTGTGAATAAATTTCAAACTTTATTAGTTATAGTTGTTTGTTTCTTATTTGGATGGCGTGGATGCATGTTTTATTCATATATGGGCATTCGAATGTTGATGTTAGGAGTAAATTAATATTTGAGTGAATGATTGCAATCATTAGCTAGGTGGCTGTAAATTGGATGATGTTATTAAATATTATTTGATTGTCCATTTTGCAAGCTTTTGATTGCATTTCAATGCTTCTTCTCATCCCACTTTAATCATGCTCTTTTGGTTAGACACTAATACTAACCAGTGTAATTTCATTTTTGTTAGATATTTTTATTGAAAAGCTTTCCATTGAACATCTTGTTGCCTTGTTTAAGAACCCTCAACTTTCAAGTGCTAAGGTTATACTAGCAGACATAGTACATGAACTAGAGACTATCTTTGATGGAATATTTGCCATTGAGCTATTTGAGGTAAATGATGAACGTAATCTATTTATTGGCATTTGTCATTGTGGTAGTAGATTGTTGATTTAATCCAACCTTAACAGCATATGAAGAACTGTGATCTATTATTGAAGAAAATATCCACATGGATGATGGCTAATGATTTTTTTTTTGGAACATTTATGCCATAAGACATTTGCGCACCAATATAAGGTATACTTCTAAAGCATTTGCTAAAGCTTTATGTATTCATATTGTCCTTTGTATAAACATTGTTGGCAATATTGTTCACTTTATGCAATCAACTTCAATGCACTGTTCCCATTCTTTTTATTAGATAATCATAGCATTGTGTATTTGTCTTAAAATGCAAACTATGCCTTTTGTCTATTTGTACAACCTATGCTGTTCATCTATTTGGAATTCCCTAAGTTTAGGATTGTAAAGCACTGCATTGATGTGTAAGTGATGTTGCATTGATGTGTGAGTGATGTTTGATAAAAATTTATCATCCATGGTATTGAAATCTTATATGAGGATTTCTATTTATTCAGCAAGATATGCCTTTATGGCTCATGCTACATCACTTTTTGCTTAAGTAATTTGAGCATTTAATAACATTTTTAACTCTTCTACCTTTTCACCTGACAATTTTGCATATCAATTTTACTTAAGTAGGTGTCTCACATGGTTATTGTACTTAAGGCACCATAATAATACTTGCATTATTATGCAGCTTTAGTATATATTTGATGATGATAGTCTAGACTGTTAATCCTTAACTACTATTACAGAAGAAATGATAACATATTAATAGTCTCAAAACAAATATTTTTACCAACTCGTCATTAATTATACATTTATTTTTAGTTATGTGATGATAGAGCTAATATGTTTTCAAATGCTTTCATGTTCATCAAACAACACCATTTAGGAGTTTGCTTTCAAAAACAAGCATGTGCTGGCTGCACTTTTAAATAAATTAAAAGAACATCTTCAAAATTATATTTCAACTATTTTAATTTAGCTCAATTTACATCTACATGTATCTTGGTTGTCTGTCGCAACTCACTTTACATTCAGTCTCTCTTCAATGGTTATGGTCAACAAAATTTAATATATTTTAAAAGATGATAAAATTTTCATAATACCTTTCATAAATCCGCTGATTTTACCCGAATTCAACCAATATTATGAATGATATGGTTAGGGTTGGTAAAAGGTCAAACTCACCCACTATATATACAGAGAGTTGGGTGAATTTTTTTTTTATATAAAATTAGGATTTTTATATATAAAGTTAGGATTGGAACCATAAACCAACCTGATTTAAGCTAGTCTCATTCGATTCAACCTAGCTTGGGCGAAAGACCATTTTTCTTTTTAAACCATACATCTTGGTTGCACCCGTGATTTTATTCATTGAGACGAAAGCATACATTGAACCGTGCCTAGTCGACGGTCGAGGATAGGTAGAAACATGGCTCATAGATGAGATGTGGCCCACCTGGCTGGTGAGCTTCAGCCAGCTAAGCGGGGTCCACAATGCGTTAATGAGATCCATAAATTTCTGAGATCCATGAACGGTTCAGATTCGATCCTAAACTCCGTCTGAGAAGGATAGCTTGTTACTTGTGATCGTCCAAGCCTGGGCCACTGGATGGACGAACGAGATTTGCATCTTGGCTGGTTGTTACTGTCCATCGGTTTACTTGTGTAATTGGTGGGCCATCTGATGTAAACGAGATGAATGTTACCGAAACGAGTAAACGTCCCGTCAGACCTGCCGGAACAACGGCCAGGATTTAGCACGTGGCTGCCAAGTCCGCACCGCAGATGGAGCGTCGTCGGTGGCCCGGAATCCAATCGGCCCGCTCCATCCGGCGCGCGCCATTTTTCTCTACACGGTCAAAAGAAAAAGCCTCCTGGCTTTACCGCGCACTCGATACGCATGCACAACGCGATAGTTGTTCATACACAGGCGGCGAATGAATACATGCGTGGCATCCAATAATCAAAACTAAACGGTCCACAAACGGGGCCATATGATGGTAAAATGAGGAGAATTCGGTGTTCCGAGATTGAGCTAACGTAAACGTTCAATACTTTGGTTTGATCATCACAGCAATTAGATAATCAACAGGCCGTAACGGGATGTACTCTTTCATGAACTTACAATAAAACGATTGATATGTAGTTTTTCACATACCCCAGTTCCAAACGAAGAACTAAACGAACGGTCCTGATCCACGATTAAAGGTCCCACATTTCATCAGCATACACGAAAGTTTGGCGACGTGACTAACCGGACATATGCAGGGGCAATTTCGTCCCTCCGAAAAATAAAAAAATATTAAAAAAGCGGGCCCTACCCAAACACCTCCCGCTCTCGTTCAACCTCGCACACGTGAAAAAATGGCGCGAAAATACTCCAGTCTCCCGCGCCTTTCCGACACCTCTCCTTCCTTCCCTTCTCTATTTCTTCTCCAACTCTCAATCTTTTTTACCTCTCTTTCGCAGATAAGAAATACACAAAAAGGAGCACGGGTTTGCAATGCTCCCGCAGCAGCATCACCCCATCACCCCCACAAACTCCGCCATTGTTGCACCTGTAAAGCGCGGCAAGAAGCGCGGCAGCTACAACTGCGGCCGCTGCGGCCTTCCCAAGAAAGGCCACTCCTGCAACGTCGCCGTTGACCCCACCGCAGCCATCCCCACGCCTCCTACTAGCAAGCTACTCCGTCGCTCACTCTCCTTCGACGAAGATGATGCGGCGGTATCCGCGGCCGCCCCAGCGGCGCTGCTGTCCGACGAGGATGCTGACGAAGTGTCATCCTCTACTGGGTGCCTGGCGGAGGTCCTCAGGCGGCTTGCGCCTTCGGCGCTGCTGTCGGCGGCGCAGGTCTGCAGGGAATGGAGGGACTGCGCTCGGCGCGTGTGGCGCTCTGCGGAGGAGCTGCGGCTCCGTGTTCCGCCGAAGGCGCAGGTGGGGTTCGTCGGTTCAGTGCTCGGCAGGTGTACGGGACTCTTGAGGCTCTCTCTGAGGATTGAAAGGTTGTTTGATCCGTTCATCTTGCATGTGAAGATAGTGGACTTGAATGCAACTAAAAGAATACTGACGATATGATCTTTAAAACCCTCGTTTTCTGCTCCAAGTGGGTTTCCGCCTCTCTGAGATGACATTGCCATAGCCGATCTTTGGTAGTTTCAGATGAAGTCATATGAAAGGGACTGTCCATCCAAAATGGGGTGTACATATCCCAAAAAACTCAAAAAGAAAAAGAAGTAAAAATCCGCATTGAGATTTGCCTTTTCCCCCCTTCAAAATGTTATTTTTCGTCTGTATCTTAAATGAACGCGCTTTGAAATGAGTTTTTTTTTCCTGTTAGTCTTTATATTCTTCAGATGGTGTTTTCTGGAAACTATTTTAATAAAATGGCTAAAACTGTCCGTGGAAAATTTGTTTGTTTGTTTTTTTTTTTTAATACCAAAGTTTATCCTTTTCTAGAGAAGATCGAAAAAGAATAGCTGTGGAAGTTATTTCTTTTTTAAAATCGCTTATAAGATTATTACCCATCGTCGATATTTTTCCTGCAGTGATTTGGATGCCACTATGCTGGCATGCGTCGCATTCTCATGCCCAGATCTTGAAGCCTTGGAGATCAGCACCGCTGATACTGCTGTCAACCGGATTACTGGGTAATTTCTTAAAGCATTTTGGATGGCTTTTTTTTTTTTTTAACTCTTCCATTTTGATTTTTTTTTTTTAGCTTCCGTAACTAGATCGGTGGCATTTTTTTCTGGAAGAATTGATGTCCAGGGAACTGGTCCTTGTATCGTTGATCTGGCATGTTTTAGCTGATCAGTGGTCGTGGATGGTCAAGATCTCCCACTTAAGTCACCCTGGAGCGTTATTGATGATCTGATAATGGATAGTTAGGGCGTAGATATAAGATGGTCAAGATCTCCCAATTGAGTGATTCTGGAGTGGATAATTAGGGCGTAGATATTAGATGGTCGAGATCTCCCACTTAGAGTGATTCTGGTGCGTTATTGATGATCTGATAGTGGATAGTTAGGCGTAGATGTTAGATGGCGTTTCTGAATCGTTGAGATTGTTTCTCTTTTGTTTATCCGTGTTGGCCCACTTCAGATCTGACACCCGCAATTAAACTTAAGGTCTACTTGATCGTAATGATCCAGAAACCCTATCCCATGGTGTTTCAGGTTATTAAACAAATCTCTTGGACTGGTTTCCTGCAATTGTTTCGCTTGGGACATGCTGCTCCAATGTTTGCGAGTGTTGGGCATTTTGTTCATTCTTGTTAGAAAAGGTTAAGCGGTTATTGATTTGCTTGTTGTAGTTGTAATTTGTGATGGTTGTCCTTATGGGTGCGCAATAGGCTTGAAATGCATGTAGGATGAGTTGTGTGATGTTCAAGTTTTGAGGGACTGCTCATATTTTAGAAGCCATATGGTGTGTACCCAAATGTCTACAAGAGGTGACAATTACTGCAACGCTAATCACTTTTTCTGAAAGCAAAAAATGAGCGTTGGTAGATGTCTAAGCTGGTGGCAGTCTCAAGCTGGTTCAATGATAAATGACAGATGGGTTTTCAGTTTATTTATTAACATTCATTTGATTATTTATATTCTTGAGTTCTTTTAAGAAATTTTTGCACGGGGTTCATGTGTTTAAGTTAACAATTCAGAAATGGAATGTTTTCATTTATTTTATATTTTACCTGCTTTTCAGGTTTTTATGGTTGCTTCTGAATAATAATGTCAACCTCTTGTGACTGGTTGTTACTATCAGTATTATGTCTATCTGTAATGCTGTGTCACTTTTTGCAGCTTGCACTTACTACTATTTTTACTGCCATTCCTGTTGCTGTTACTGCTTTCTTTGGTGATGTTGTGATTATCACTGTTAAAAAGACCTGAAAACTTTATACGGAAACTGGTTTAGAAATGCTTGTTTATAGCATGTGGACATTCCAAATAGTCCGAATCATCCAGCCGAATGATCTTGTCATTGTTATTGAGTTGCAGAGACGAGTTGGGCCGTTTTGTAGCAGAGAAACGATGTCTTTCAAGCCTCAAAATTGAAGGGTGCAGTAACCTCGGCTTTCTCAGCCTATGCTCTTCAACTTTGTCAACGCTCTGGCTTTCAGACCTGCACTCAATGTCCAAAATGGTAGTTATCTCTGCTTTTCTTGTTTCATCTGTGAAGTTTTTAATTTTTGCTGGTCAATTTTTTTGTTCATGCACTAAACAAATTCTCTGCTGTTGCATGGGGGTCTTGTAGACCATCAACTGTCCTAATTTGAAGGAGCTTTCCCTAGATTTCTCCCGAGTAGAAAATGACTCAACTGATCTTATCTCCATGGTGGATAATATTGGAAGGAGCTGCCCAAGGTTGAGAAATGTACATATTGCATCTGTTCGACTATCTCATGCTGTTATTCTGGCTTTGACGAGTGCAAATTTAAGGTCTGTTAATTGGTTTCAGTACATTGGTTGTATTTGTTAGCAGTGGATGCATTAGTAGTACCTTTCTATTTAAAAGTGGTTAATTCGTTTACTAGCTTGTTTTTATGATCTCTGCTTTGGGCTCTGCAACAGCTGTTGTAGTTTTGCCTTCTTTACAATGGGTTCTGTTGAATTGATTCATCTGGCTTACTCCATTTCTTCTTCCAAAGGCATATTATATCTGCTAACTTTATCTTCTGAACATCTTTTATATGTTCACTGGTTTTTGATATTTTTACCCTGCATTTATGGTGGATAATTATTTGTTGGTGAAACTAAGGACCTTGATGAGATTTAATATCACCTTAGGGGTATTTTAGGGATCAGGATTTTGCACGTTAAATCCCTATAGGTTAGATTCCACCTACTTTTTGCGCATAGTGGCTGAGTATGTGGGAGTATCTACTTTGTTAAATTTTGTATCTTTCCGAAAATGCTTTGCATGTGAGTGAACACCTGGTATCTGTGGATCATACATTTGCATACTATTGGTATGTAGAGTTTGGTAATTCCACATGCATGGCTATTTTGTCAAACTGGCATGTGTGGCCAGTTGGCTGTGTTTAGATGCTGCAATGCTGAATAATGTGAGGCAAAATAAAATAAAAATCCTGTCCTGCTTTTCATCGCCCGCCTAGAAAGAAATGGATGGCCTAAGAAAGAAAATCATAAATTTTTGGCATCATTTTTTGCTTTTGATTGCGATAAGGCTAAGATAGTGACCATCATGTCATTGATAACAATGGGGATTGGATCTTTTTGCCTGCCACATACTAAGTTGATGGGAAACTAGTATGTTCTTGTTCTTAGTAAGGTTGGATAGAGTGACTGGCATATTTGAGGTTTGTACCTTGCAGAGTACTTCACAACACACTGAGAAAGTAGGAACTGCTTATTTTGATATCAGTCATAATTGATCATTATTAGACTGAAGTGTTGAATACTTGATGTTGGTTTTTTAATCTCACATTGCCATTAAATAGGAAATAAATAGTCTGAATTCTATTTTACATTTATCTGGTTAAATGGTAAACATCACCTTAAAGTTCATTGAAGATTGATTCCATAAAAGCTCTTGTCAGCGATGGGGGCTTCAAACAGCACTTAATATTCATATTGTGCTTCAAATGTGGCTGTTTATGAGTTGTCACTTCCATGTTGTTACTACTGAAAACCATGACTAATTTTATCCTCTAACCATCACTCTTACCGTTTACCTTTGATTAAGCTGAAAGCTTGCATTTTGCTTCATTGTGTCCATCAAATTTCAGCCTTAGGAAAGAACTTCCAATTTATCTTGTCACCTTATTGATAATTGATGCGAGTATTTGGATTGTTTATCCCTTTATGTGATAAAGAATCTCCATTAACTTAAGTTACCTTTCTTTCAGCTTCCAAATGCAAGTACGTATCTGCTTCTGCCATATTTATTTCATTCTTAAGAACTTAATTTGTTTCAGTGATAATCTTTTTGATAGTTTCACATATAATGCTTTGTGATTTATGTTGCCAGGGGCTTGCGTATGCTTTCATTGGTACTAGGTTCAGAAATCACAGATGCATCTGTGGCTGCAATAACTTCCAGCTATGCAAACCTTGAGTTGCTTGACCTGAGTGGGTATGTTTCTGCACATAAATAATAATTTCATTAATGCCATATGTGGCTATTAGGTGATTTGTGACTAGTGTCATCAGATGGATTCCCACCTGTAATCATCTGGACAGAATCTCATGCTGATCAATGAAATTTTAAACCACACAAAAGCAGTGGTTATTTCATCATGCAAATTCTCTGTTCCATTTTTTTCATTAATGTGACATATAAACCACACAAACTAGTGGTAGTTGATCAATGTTAGCCTTTTGCCTAGATCAGATAAAGACATTGTACAGTTATCTATGCTTAGATATCACTCATACAATAGGTCTATATATGAAGTTGCATGCAGAATATGCTGTTGTAACTCTCTCTTAGTGATCAATATGGCTCGGAGTACTCATTTTAGTTGTGGTTTCAGGTCAAGCATCAGTGATGGTGGGATTGGGATGATCTGCAATGTTTTAAATGATTCATTATCCAGACTACTACTTGCTCTTTGCCCCAATGTCACTTCAAGTAATGAGCTTTCTGAATTCATTGTGCTTGAATTTTAATGCTGCTGCAAACTTGGACTTATTGTTAAACTTTGTTCAACTCTTGCTACTTCAGGTGGCATACAGTTTGCAACTGCCCAATTGCCACATCTACAGCTGATTGACTGTGGTATGACGATTTGTGATCCTAGCGTTCAAAGTGAATCCATTGATGAAAGTGACTTGAAAAATGGTGATGCTGGTTGTGAACAAAATATTCAGCAGAAAGTAACCAACACTAAGCTGCATTATATGTACCAGAAGCTGATTATCAAGCATGCACGGTTGAAGAAGCTCAGCCTATGGGGTTGTTCTGGTTTGGATGTATGTCACCATGACAAATTTCTCTTGTTGCTATTCTCCATTGCATTTTATGTGAGTCATCCACTTGACATGTGCATTAACAACATGTCACTTTGTATGAACTGGTCAATAATTTAGCTGGTTGGTTTGTTCAGCTCTCATCCACGTAGAAAAGTGGAAAACCCTGTCCACTTAATGTGGCAACCTTGTGGGTTGGCAAGCCTGATATTTGGATCATATTCTTAGCATTGTTGGCATATGCAGCTGCTTGGAATGGGTGCATGAGAGCTTATTGGAATTTCTCTGCTGGACGGTCTGTTTCCTAACCTTTCAGTTTCTGAAGTAGTTGATTTTGCACTGCAGGCCCTTTACCTGAATTGCCCTGACCTCAATGATCTGAATCTTAATTCATGTACCAACTTGCATCAAGGTATTTTTATCATATCTGCTGCTTGCATGCAGCTCATGTGCTGCCTGATTTGATTAGAATGGAAAACCATAGCTGTTGAAATTCTTTATTGTGTGAACAAGTGCTTATTATTGTTCTGTTCCTGCATATTTTCCAGAGAGGTTGCTACTGCAGTGTCCCAGTCTGGAAAATGTGCATGCCTCTGGCTGTTCGGATAAGTTGATTCGAACAATTCAAAGCCAGGTAGATCGAATTTGTGTACATTTTACTACAACACATTTGCTTGTATGATTCTTTTATTCTCCCATCTTATTTTTACAACTCATCAAGGGGGGTAATTGGTATAATGGAAAGGGAATTAATTGGAAAGTAAATGATGATAGGAATATTGGGGATTATGTTAGTTATAAAATGAATAAAGTTAAAATATAGAGGAAATAATTGAAAATATAGGCAATGATAGAAAAAAGATGGGGTTGTGATGAAAGGTATATGTCAAATTAACCCTTGCATAATGAATTTTCTTAGAAATTACTTTTCAATCTCCAATCCATGTTGGCAATCACCCCTTTAGGAATATTTTACTAATTAGTAATTGGAGCATTTTGTGTTAAACTCTACTGTTGTTCAATAGCAATTTGTTTTGAGATTGGTTTGTTATAAGGGTGCAAATTGGGTTGGCTTATATTGGATCAGGGCTAATCCAATCCTAATCCTATTTGTACATTAGTTTGGATTGAATTTAACAGAAGTGAGAAATTTACCAGCTGATGATGATAATGTAGAATAACAATACTATGACTTGGGGTGCAAATGGGTAGGGCTATGCAAACATAATTTTCAATTTTCTTTTGATTTTATGCATCTCCTTTTGTATAGTTTCTAAAGATATCAAAACATTTTAGTTTTGTGGACATGTGGTTTGTCTTTCCATATTTAAAAGAAACGAAATCCATTCTGACCTTTTATGGAAAGTTTTGCCAAAGGAAATTAGAAATTAAAGGAGTTGGTTATCTGAAGTTTAATTAAGAGAAGTTTCAGTAGCATTTTCCCATCATTTGATATGTTACATTCTGATTAAATTCAGAAAACAAAAGAATTGATAAGTCTATAAATCTTATTTTCTGATACATACAGATGTTGTGTTTCACAGGTTGTCAATGATTTTGCTACTGAGGAAGACCATTTTCCAAGCAAGCGATTGGCAGATGGATCCAAGCGAGTACAGGTTCCCCGTTTTGTTGGTCAACAGGTGAAACTCAAAACCATTGCAACTACAGACTCATCTTGCATTGAGTTTTTCTTATATCTATTTCCTTAACTGCTTTTCTAACGATCGACTCTTCTACATCTTGCAGTCCCCAGATGATGGGAAGGTGAGGGCCTGGCAACCCAGGTGCACTGTGCATGTTGGCTGAGTTTGCACCTCTCTGCTTGCCTCGCCATCCATTATTTCTTTATTCTTCACATTTATTTAGCATTGGTTGCAAACTCTCCTAATGTTAGTTTCAAGGCTTCCAATGTGAAGGTCCTGGGGTATGTTGTTGCAGCAATCGACACTTGGCAATGTCCACGTAATGCTTCGAGGCATCTGTATCCTTCTGGGTTTGTATTGAACCGAAAATGAATATGCTTAGAAAACCTCATGAATAAACTTGAGGCTTGCATGGGCTTGTTTTTCTCTGCCAAAATAAAATGTCTTTTCTTAGATGTTATACTCTGCATAATGTAAGTTGGATTTTCTAGTGGCAGACTGCTACTGAACTTGATTTTGGGATGGCATGATGGGTTAAAGGGCATCTTACTCTTCTCTGATAGGAATCATTTATTTCGTTTAGTCTGACTGGAACTTTTGGGAGCTTTCTCATGATGAACACATGAACTCCGTTCCTTGGTGGGAGTCAGCCATGATACATTTTATAAGCTTTTGGAGCCTTTTGAAGTAACTTCAAAGCATTAACAAGTTATCATTGCGTAGCCTTTGCATCAGCTGTTCATTTTCGAAGCGTCAAGGTGCTCGCATCAGATGTGTTATTGGATATTTGGATCGCATTGAGGGATTGTAATTCAGAAACCCATCAGTCTGTTTGACTATATGTTACTCTGTTTGAATGTATGTTTCATCAAAGCCGCTAATCGAGCGTCACCCATAAATGGCGCTGATGAGAACACCCTGCGATGACCTGTTGGCTGCGGAAGAGTGGCTATGGAAGGCTCAGTTTTACAGAAAGCAAAATTGTATGCTTCTGTAGATGCCCTGTCCAGCTATAACATTCAACGATGTGAATTGGGCTTATAGCATTCAACCATGAATCCAACTATAACAATTAGCAACAGTTAAAGTTCAGCAAATGGGCTAAGCCCATTCACGTTTTTTACACAACATGATATTCACATGCCCTCTTGATCACTCCACACTTGTCACAATCCAGGAGAGGCAGCTAAGCTGCCATATGTTATAAAAAGGGGGCATCCCCCCCTCTCAAGGGAGAGCAAGACAGTCTTGGAGAGGGCAGAAATCCTGCAACAACGCCTAGTTTCTTCCACTCGGTCAAGGCCCGTTTCCAGCAACTTCTCTCATTCAGCTACACTTTCCTCCCATTCCAGCTACATTTCCCATCCCATTTCAGCTACTTCTACCTCTCATTCCAGCAATACTTCCCATTTTCAGTAACCTTTCTAATCTCATTTCAGCAATAATGTTCAGCAAACATCTTCATCAATATGTTGGCACTTGTATGATCTGCCAAGTTAACATCCCTCCCGAGCTTGAATCCTTTTATAAATTCAACACAAGTCCTTTTCAGTTCTTCAGATCCCTGTGGAGAAAAGATGCAAATCAGTGTGGAGTTGATGTAAAGAGTCTGGTTCTTTTTAAGAATTGAATCAGTGGCGACTCTAGATCATTATTCTCTTGTTCATGTAGGCCAACTAGTGATTGGCCTACCCGGAGTCATTTCATCCTAGAGGGGGTGCTACAGCTTCCTATGCTAAGTTCAATGAATTCCTAGATGGCGCTCTAGGAATGACATGGAATTTGGTTGTACGCACAGGATAGTCTATGCTACAACGATTACCACGGGACACTTGATTGCTTCGGAACATGCTAGAATTTTCATCGGTGGAAGTGGCAAATTGGGATGCATCATTGATGAAGTCAAGGAACCAGATCTCTTTGATCCTCGGAGAATAAGTGTAATATCCCAAATCTAAACCCTTCATTGTGTTGTTTATGTTTTTGATGATGTGACATGGTTGGATATTTGACCTGTGAATGTTGAACTCTTTGACGTGGACAGTTGACCATCCAACATGCCAGGGTTGGCCGTCTGATGTGAACGAAGCTTTGACTCATTCACTATGGGTTAATGTGAATGGCCACGTACACTTTTGGACCAAAGTCAGACAATTTGATGGGTTAAAAGCTCTACGTATGAGTTGAAGTTCAGCAACCAGGGTTAAAAGCTGTATGTGTGAGTTGAAGTTCATAACCAGGGTTAAATGATTCTGTCGGTCATAACCAAAATAATATAAGTAGAGATTTTATTATTATAATTAAAATTTTCTACTCTTGTGGTTTTGATGGAATTATATTTTTTGTTAATGGAAATCAATCATTAATTGAGATTTAAACTTTTACTAGATGTTGGTTTTAAAAATAAGCACGTGGGCATATTATTAATCTCTCATCTATTTACGAAATTTTTTTAAAAAATCCAAAGATTTGATGACTGTGTACAGCCACTAGAAATGATTTACGTTGGAATGTCTACATCCCACTTTCCTTGCTTTAGAAGTCTTGTTGTGGTTGAACATCGCATATGGAGTCTTGTGGAAATAAAATATTAGAGACAAGTTTTAGGAATATTTAAGATGATTGGCAAGATAAATTGGATATCTGGACTTTTAATTTAATTATAACCATAGTCTTTAATTATGAATAGAAGTTGGGACGATGCAATTTTATTTTTTAACTGAAAATATTTTTGGAAGATTTAATAGAAATTTGATTAAGGTTAGGCGTTGAATGCAACTGTTAGAGATAATTAACAATTTGATTTTTGAGGACGGAATGTCATGTAATTGAAACGATGGAAATCAAATTGAAAAGTTGATTAAGAATATAATAATACGTGCATTGCATAGTCCGGTGGATTGAAAAATGGAAAAGTTGTTTGGAAATAAAATAACAATATAATCAAGTTTCCCATGTCCGCCCGTACTGCCTCTCCCTCTCTCATGCATACGTGCTGATGATGAGGGTCAGTTGCTAGCCATATGGACGACTTTCATTGCTTGTTACGTTTTTTCTTGGATCTGGGTCATGTAGTTTTGGAAATAATTTATTTCTAGGCTTTTGGACAATATGGATTTTATTGGACCGGTCAGATTGATAAAAAATAATACAGATCGTGAGGTTTAGTGGGACATCAGTGAAGGGTTGAGATTTTCTCCCATGACTTGATGCATTTGGTCCACCGTACTTGCTAGGAAGTGAATTAAAATACAGACCTAATATAGGCTTGTTTGGTTTGGGTTGGATGGTTAGATAATCATGATATATGATGAGATATTTGGACATGGTAAATGAATGGCTGTGCATAGGGATATTTATTTACTCTACTTACTGATTTCTTTTGAACTCATTCTATGAATATCTTCAGGTGATGCTGTTCGTGACCTTTGAGAGGCTTAATGCAAATGGCACCGATAATTTTGAGACACAATGCCATTATTGGTGCCATTTGCATTAAGTTACGTTAAGAGGATGGAAACTATGCCAACGTATCCATTTTGAACTGGGCCATCATTAGATAGAATATATCTGTTTTACTACTTCCGTCCAATTTCCTTCTCTTAGGTCTTTGCAGAAAATCTCAAAATTGCTTGGCTGTGATGATACCATGATGATTGACAGTTGACGGTAGCCTCGCCATATCCACTGCATGCAATTGTCTGTAAGGTGGCAGCATATGCATTACAATTTAGGACCTGTTTAGCCAAGCTGTGAAATTTGGCTGTGGGTTTCGGATCTCCAGATTACTTTTTAAGGCAAAACGCGTGGGTTTCGGGAGCTCCAAATTACTTTTCAATGCCAAAACCTTTTTCGGTTTTAAACAGCTCTTACCAATGCAAAAGTGGTATAATTGAAGAGAAAGCTGTCTGTGTCTGAAAAAGCACTCTCATCTGTGCGTTTGGCGATGGAATGTTAAAATTACTTTTCTGTGAATAAAATTACCAAAATGGACGTGTCATCGTGGCAGCTGACAAACTCGTAGTTGACGGTCATGAAGCCCTGAGCATCGCCAGCCCCATCCGTGTCAATCCCACCGAAGACAGCCTTGTCCAAATCCAGCCCTCCATTCGCACACTGATCAACGATCCTAGCCGTCGTCTGTGCCCCTGTCCTTGCGTTTGTTACCTGCCCAAAAATCACATACCAACTAGGTGACGTGGCAAAGTGAAACCCGCCGACCCCAAAAAAGAATGGCTGCGATCATTCCAACTTACCCGGACGCAGCGTCCACAGGCGGCCTGACCAATGGGTCCCGCTGGATGACAGAAGGCCGTCCAACCGTACTTGCTGCGCCACTCCCGCGGCCTGTTGGCGTCCCAAGTGGCGCAGAATACGCTCCTGCTGATGTAGTCGTAGTCGATTTGCGCCGGATTGTATAGATGGTACGTCGCGCGCACGTTCGACGCTCTCTGCGCGGCTGCCGCTGCGACGATGCATAGGAAGAGCGCCGAGCACATCTTCGCCCTAAGCATCTTCTTCTCTGCCTCTGCCTCGGCTCCTTCTGCTTAATTCTCCTATTTTTCTGACTTGAAGGATGTCATGAACGGTGCCCGGAAATTCATAGAGGCGGTCAATTGCCTTTGCATTGTTGAGGAAAATCACGAATGTGCCATGGCGTGTAGAATGGTTTGGCCAGGGTAGACTTTTCATCAATTACATAGACGTAGCATTTTTATGGCCCCTGGGGACAGACGCGTTCGAAATTTCGTCGCCACATTCACTTTCCTTGGTCGCAAGGGTCTTCTCTTCACACAAGACATGTCAGTTTTCTGCCCTCAGCTCGACAAATGAGAGGCGAAATGTAAGTTTGCGCTGGAAACATTTTCACCATAAGTGAGGAAAATGCTTTGTTTGATGCTTAAATCAAACTTGGATAGTTTCATAAACGTTGATGGTGTAGTTGTGCTGTTTTCCGTGATTTATGGTGATTGACTTGCTTGATCCAACTAGCTCTTGGCTGAACATCACTGACAGAGATTAATGTGGACTGCAAGTGGGCTTTTGCTTGGGCCAGATGATCCAAAAGTCAAGCCAGCGTTGGTAGCATTATTGTGAGTTTGTGAAGGTTACCATGTTTGGTATCTTGAAGATGGATATTTTAAAAGTAATGACCATTATATTACGATGATTATATACCAATTTTATAATTCAACTGATGATCTCAATATAAAAATCTTATAATAAAAAATTGAGTTGAAGTAAATGATGATTAGGGTCATTATTTTTTGTATATTTTGTGCCCATGTAAATAATGTTAAATTAATTCACCTTAACCTATTTTATGTACTAGTAATCTCTTTTTTGAAATATTTTTAATTTTTTTGAAATAAATGTCAAAATATTTAAAGTCCGTTACTAGTTTGACCTAATTTAGTAAGTCTTATATGTTTTACTAAACTTCACAAACCTTCACAATGTTCGATTGCTGACAACCTAGGTTGATCAAACTTCATCACACTTTAATGAGCTCTAATATTGTCTTGATGATTAGGTTTTTATTTTTTTAAAATTTTCTACAAACTTTGAATAATAAAATGTATAACGTTTGTTTCCACTAAAGCTGAGGACCCATTAACAAGTTTAATCAAAATGTGTATTATTAGGGAACTCTAACACAAATACACATCATTCAATTAGTACTAAGCCACATCAAATTCCAAGTCTGTTGGGATACCTCTTCTAGCTATCACGTAGTCATGTGAATATAAGATTGTGGATACATACTTTCTTGGAGTCCTCCTTTTGGCGTGAATCCGCATCCTACTCACATATAGGCTACGTAAGTATCTCAGTTATGCATTAACACTCAGGTATAAAAAGACCAGGTATGCACACCCTAAGCACAAGCTCTCTTTATTCCTCATTACCTCTATTAAGGTCCATTATTAACTTAAGTGTCGGAATGCCCATGCCCGCACCACCCCCAGCGCCTTCTGACATTTTCTCTATTTTACAGGATCTTCACATAGGATTCTTGGAGAGCGATTTGGGTGAGACCTAAAAATTGGCGTTGTCTATGGGAACTTTCATTGAAACAAAACTACATCGAATGAACAAATAACTAACATGAATGTTCCTCTAAACCTTTCAACAGGGGATAATCCTTCTCCTATTGTTGATCAACACTCTTTAAGACTCAATTCATCCACTTCTAGAACTGATTTGTTTCTTGAGCAACTGCTGCAAGCTAACCACGCCACGATGCAATAGATGATACAACAACAGAGGGAGCAAAGCCAGTTCCACACTAGGATGCTTTCAAATGGTTCTCAAAAGAATATCCAACTACAACCATTAGCTTTTAACCTCTCCAGTGATCCATACATTGCTCATCATATTGAAGTCAGGAATCCTACGGACCTGCAAGCCAACTTCGAGATTGAGAATGAGATTCATATGCAAAACTCTCTCCCGGTTCCACAAGGAAGAGGACACAATGCCATGCCTTTGTATGGGCTGATATCAAATAGAGCCATCGATGTAGAAATCAGAGAAGGTCCCCTTGTCATAGCTCAAGTTGGAAATCAAGTAGTTCCACTTCCGAATAAAGAAAAATATCAGGAGGACCATAAATCAATCAGATATATCCACCAATGTGGTCAAGGAGTCGGTCCAAAAGTAATCAAATGGCAGAACCACCCAGGAACTGCGGGAAGAAAAAGTACAATCACAAGTACACATGGAAGCCCAGAAAATTCTAGAGGAAAGAATCAAAGGATTAAAGAGGAGAATTCTTAAAGGACTCAAATTATGCGAAAATCATTGAACGACCATCCTTCATAAAAGAAATCATGGAAGAACCTTTTTTCAAAAGGGTTCAAGGTACCACATATGGACGCTTGTGACGGTACCATGGATCCGGGTGATTACCTCTCCAGATTTGATGGCCAGATGAATCTAGTGGGAGCTTTTGATGCAATTAAATGTCGACCCTTTCAACCAACATTAAAAGGAGCCGCACTGTCTGAGTACCATACTTTGGAGCCCAAATTCATAAGTACATTCAGAGAGCTACAAAGACACTTCCTAATTAATTTCATCAGACAACGGAGGCAAAAACGAATTATGGAGTCGTTGATTGCAGTTCAACAAAAAGAGAGAGAAACCCTTAGAGAATATGTAAATTGGTTCAATCGACTTATTCTTGATATCGACGGACTAGATCAAATTGTAGCATTGGCAACATTATAGAACGGGATCAAAAGCAAGCAAATCAAATATCATCTACGTCTAGAGCCACCTAAAAGCTACTTAGAACTCTTGAAAGTCCTAAACAAACACATTAATGTAGAAGAATTTATTGAAGCAAACGACTACACAGATCCCCGCCACGAGAAGGAGAATTATCAAAAAAAGTAAGAGGTCTCTCCATCAATGAGAAAATGTATGAAAACTATACTCCTCTAAGTAGGTCTCACATATACATCTTTCAAGAAATAAAAAATCAAGACTACCTTACTCAACCTCACCCACTAAAACCGAATCTTAGAAGGCAAGAATCACAGAAATATTATCTCTACCACAAAGACAGGGGACGCAATACTGAAGACTATAAGCAACTTAGGGGAGAAATTGAAATTTTAATCAAAAGAGGAAGATTACAGCAATATATAATCGATAATAGGCGAGGAAGGAAGGACACTAGTAGATAGAGAGAAACGATCCCCAGAGAACAGAAAAGAGATATCACAATAGAAGCCAATCTTAAAATAGTCGGGACCATCAAATAAGTAAGTAGATTAATTTGCTTAAATATTTATGCTATAGTAAATTCATAATTATAATTTTTATATCCTTGAGTATTTAATTTATATTTTCTTGCAAAATATTATATTTTAATTGATGAAGTATCCTTTATCATAAATGTATCTGCTTCTCTATAAAATTTAAGACCAGAACTAGAACCTGCAATAGGAAGGGATTCCGGAGAACCAACAGTGAAGACCGGAACTCAAACCTACAATAGGAAGGAATTCCGGAGAACAAAACGTAAACACCAGAACCTATACTTGCAATAGGAAGGGATTTTGGGAAACCAACATTCCAGATCAGAACCTAAACCTGCAATAGGAAGGAATTTCGGAAATCAATAGTGAAGACTAAAACCCTAACCTGCAATTGGAAGGGATTTTGAAACTAACCGTGAAGACCAAAACTTGAACCTACAATAGGAAGGGATTCCAAAAAAACCAATAGTAAAGACCAAAACTTGAACTTGCAATAAGAAGAGATTCCAAAACCAACAGTGAAGACTGAAACCTGAACCTACAATAGGAAAGGATTTCAGAGAACCAATCATGAAGACCGAAACCCGAACCTAAAATAAGAAGGGATTCTGAAGTATGAAAAAAAAATCAGAACCTGAACCGATGATGGTAAGGGATTCCGGAACTGTGAAAAAGAAAAATTGAAAACTGAACCGATGATGAGAAAGGGTTCAAAAGTGTGAAAAAGAAAAAAATTGAAACTTAAACCGAAGATGGGAATGGATTTTGGAACCATAAGAAAGAAAAAACCTAAACCTAAACCGACATTCTTGAAGCGTAAAAAAGAAAAAAAAAACCTGAATCAATAATAAGAAGGGATTTTGGAAGCATTTCACCTAGCTCCAGCTTTGGAAAAAGGGAAGTCATCTTTAAGGAAAGCGGATTCACAAAAATCATGCATGCAGGTCTACAAAAGTTAGATGGGTTTTGATAAAAAGCGAACATACAAAAATAATGTAGGTATATTTGCAAAAAGGGAACAACGGATCCACAAGAATTAGATGCACATGAAGCCTGCCATTTGGTGAGAGACATACCTCCACAATAATATAAGGCTCTAACTATACCGATAGCGGAGGTGCTTCACCTAAATTCCAAAAAGAATGGATCTGCAAAAATTACCTATACATACATTCAGTGTAGTGGATCCGCAAAGGCGTTGAGGAGAGTGGAACTGTGATGTTGCATTTAGTGGAATGGATCCGCAGAAGATGCACGTGTGTTGAGGAAGGTCGGATCCATAGAAACTGACGTACAAGGAGAGAGGAACCATAACAATCATGTTGCATTTAGAGGAATGGATTTGCAAAAGACGCATGTATGTCAAGGAAGGCAGATCCGCAAAAACCGATGTGCGAAGAAGACGGATCAGCAAAAATCGACGTGCATTAACACATGTTTCGACAAACAATTTGAGATGACATATTAATCTTATAGCCTTCCATCTTTTGATTTTGCTGTTATTACTGGTCCAGAAATAGACATTTGATTTCTTTAAGAGAAGAAGTCAATGTACGAATTCAGAATAATAAGACTTCAGAATAATAAAAATGATGAATTATTATCATTTGGATTTATATAACCACTTCTTATTGTCTAGCCTGCCTAATGCCTACACAACAATTTTGCTTTTACTGTACGAAAGCATTTAATGAATAGAATCATCATCTTTAGGTTGGGCCCCTAATATCACTTTTCTAACATTCCTGCTTTTTAGAAACTCACCCCAAATCTACTTTATTTGCCACGTATATTTTCTTACCAACTCATGCTTGATAAGCAATGGAAGTGGCATGGATTAAGGAGCACATTCTTACTAACTCATG
>JAYJMB010087918.1:0-20373 GCA_036873735.1 Pouteria campechiana
ATAACACAATTGCATAAGAACAACAAATATCTAAGTATAAAAACGTATCTTATGAGTGAATGAAATCCACTCATCAGAAGCATAATTGAAATATTCCACCTCCGAAAAAGAATTCCTTGCAATTGTTTTTGCATTGGAAAAGTTCCCCTCATATCTGATTGGTTCTAAGATAACTATCTATTTTGATCATGCTGCATTAAAATATTTGTTGACAATGAAAGATGCAGCCCAAGTTGATCAAGTGGATCTTATTGCTATAAGAATTTGACTTGACAATCAAAGACAAGAAAGGTAGTGAAAATGTTATAGTTGACCATCTGTCCAAGTTGGTGGAAGGGACTGATTTTGAGTAAGAGGAAGATAAAGTGAACACCCTCATCAATGAGATTTTTCTTGATGAGCAATTATTTTCTATAAAGGGGGGTGAACCTTGGTATACCGATATTCTTAATTATTTGTTAAGGAAATTTTTAATCCTATGATGAATTCGCAAGGAAGGAGGAGATTGCTATCTATAACAAAGCACTACTTTTGGGATGATCTAGTTATGTTCAAACTTTGTCTAGATTAGATCATTAGATGTTGTGTACTTGAGGATGAACAACAAAGCATTTTGAGATATAGTTACACATTCAGTTGTGGAGGGCATTTTGGAGGAAAGAAGAGCACTCTCAAAATTTTCTAGTCTGGTTTCTACTAGCTAACTATTTTAAAAAATTCTCATGCCTTTTGTGCAATGTGTAATAGATGCCAGAGAATAGTTAACATTGGGAAGAGAGATGAGATGCCACTTATAAGTAATCTTATGGTTGAACTGTTTGATGAATGGGGCATTGATTTCATGGGTCCATTCCCACCATCAAATGGAAACATGTACATTCTGCTTGCTATTGATTATGTGTCTATGTGGATTGAGGCAATGACTACTAGAACTAATGATGCTAATGTTTTGCTCAGATTTCTGAAAGACAAGATTTTCTTCGGGTTAGGCACTCCAAGAGCAATTACTAGTGATAGAGGAACTCATTTTTGAAAGAAGGCATTTGCATCTTTGTTAAAAAAGTATAACATCACTCATCGAGTTACAACACCTTGTCATCCACAAACTTCTAGACAAGTTGAAGTAAATAACAAACAGATCAAAGCAATTCTGGAGAGGATATTGAACACCACAAGGAAAGATTGGTCAATGCAGCCGAATGGTGTACTTTGGGCATATAGAACTACATTCAAGACCCCAATAGGAATGAGTCCTTACAAACTTATCTTTTGAAAAGCATGTCATCTACCCATGGAGTTGGAGCATAGAGCATATTGGGCAATCAAGAAACTGAACTTTGATTTATAGAAAGTAGGTGAAGAGAGAAAGTTTAAGTTGAATAAACTAGAGGAGTTGAGAGATGAAGCTTATCAGAATGCGAAGACTTACAAGGAGCGAACAAAGAGATATAATGATCAAATCATTTGTAAAAGATGCATAGAACCTATAATGAAAGTTTTGCTTTATGGCTCGTGGTTGTGTTTAGTTCCAAAAGAATTACAGTCAAGATGGGTTGGACCATTCTTGGTCACTCAAGTGTTCCCACATGGACCTGTTAAATTGAAAAATCTAAAGGATGGAAACATAGTCAAGGTCAATGGTCATTGAGTAAAGAGATATATGAGAAATGTAATGTTACTACAATGGAGTGAAGTTGTGGACCTTCAGAGACCTTGAAGAAGGAGTTCATCTCACACAAATGTTAAATAAAGCACTTCTTGGGAGGCAACCCAAGTTTTTCTGAACTTTTTGTTAGCAATTAGATTAGTTATTCTATTTAATTTCTTTCTTGTTATGATGGATTTATTTTAATCTTTAATGTACTATGTGTTTTGTAGAAGGAGAAGTCTGATTTCGTTGAGCACATAGAAGTTTTAGAGGATTACAAATGTTGTTCCAAGTGTTAAAACTACTAGTAATTTTCAGATGATGCCAAATCAATTGCAGAAAAAGAGGATGAGAATGCACTTCATTTAGGGAAGCCCTTAAACCTAAACTTATTTCACATTGAGGAAAATGTTTGGTTTAAGTTGGGAGGTATTTGTGGATTTACATGATTTTAAATTTGCATTCAGTTTAGTTCAGTTTTTGATTTTTTTTTCAAATTTAAGTGTATATTTTTAATGAGGTACACTTTATAATGACTTAGCCAAGGAAATCTTAAAGCAATTATGCTATAATGCTGAAATTGAATAGGAAGGATTCTCTCTTATTGATCAATAACATATACTTAGTTTTTTATTACCATTACACATGATTTAGAAATAAGGATAGGCACCACCTTGTGATTGAATAATTCTTATGTTAAGTATTTCTTTTTCATGATTGATCAAATTATTTTGAGCACATTATGTCATGATCATGTGAAGTGTATATTGATCAATTGATGATTTTGTAAATTCAATGACATATTTTGGTTGACATGAGCATGCTAAAACTTGTTCGATTATCCCTTAAGGCAAAATCCTAGAAGACATGTTTACTTGGAAATGATTTGGGTATTCTTTGATCAATTTGAGCCTTTTTTGCTAATGTAGAACATCATGTTACTAGTGTCCTTATACATATAATACATCCTCTATGCATGCATTGAATAAACCATAAATTTTACTTCTTCTTTTGATGAGACCTTTGTCATTATTATTGAATGCAACTATTCCTTCATTTATTGGCTTCAATTCTTTGAACAGTTTCTTATTTCTGGTCATATGTCTTGAGCAGCCATTGTCCATGAACCAAGAATTGCTAGATGTAGCTTTCAAACTTACCCGCATTTAAAGCAATTATTCTTCTTACCTCTTTGGTACCCAGGTATTGGGTCCAATGGTGTTAGTGGAATTGTGTGCTAGAAGATTATGCATAATCCTTGGGTTTCTATCTCATTTTTGTACCTTTTCCTTGCATCTTTTTAGCATAACAATCATATGCTTTGTGTCCAATTTTATTGCAGAAATATCAAGTGTTAGAAATTTTGCTTGGTGCATTATATTCCATTGGTTTCTTTACCCAAGGATATCCTATGAACCTTTTAATATGTGGATAATTTTCTCTTTCTTCTGCGAGGTTCATACCCATGGACTAGCCAGCAAATTTTTGTGAATTTTCATCATTTGAGTACTCACAACCAAGTCCCTTTTTACTAGTTTGACCAGTCATTCTTATGAACTTGGTGATAGATTCTCTTGGATTGGAGAATTTGCTCAACATACTATTTAATATCTCTATCTCCTTCTTTAGATTTCCAACCTCTTTTCGTAAAGATAGATTTTTTTCTACCAGAATAGAATTTACTTTGATAGTTGCATCAAAGTGCCTTATCTTTTGAGTTAATTTTTGGCCAAGTGATTCAAACTCATTAAAGAGAGTTGTATAATTACTTTAACTCATCAAAATTTTTGCATTTGATATAAATACTATTCAAGCTTGCAGAGTCAGAACTATAAGAGTCATAAGAGTCTACCTCTATCTCTAGCTCTGTTGTACATTGCTCTTTCATGGAGATTTGGTTTGTTGATTCATTCTCCATGTAGACCATGCAAGATATTCTTATAATGTGGCCAACTTTATTGTCTCCTTTCTCACTTGAACTTGTGCCCGAGGAGTCTTCATCATTCACGTACATTCCTCTAGCTTGATTTCTTGATGACTTTTTGAAATATTTCTTTTCTTTTCTTTTATCTTTCTCATTTATGTTCGCTTTTTCTTCATTTGGACACTCAAGAGACATGTGTCCCATTCCTCCACATCTATAGCATGTGGGGGGATCTTGCTTTCTTTTAGCCATTTTCTTTTGTTATCTAGGTTGTCTCCTTATGGTGCTGCCTCTACTGCTTCTTGCAAACCTTTTGAAGTTTCTGACTAACATGGCCATATAATCTTCAAATTGTAATATAGGGTCACTGCTGCTCTCCTTGGTCACCTTGAGAGCAATACTTTTCCTTTTCTTCATTGGCTCATCTCTTTTAATTTTATTTAGCTTGTGTGACATTAGTGAGCTGATTGGATCATCCACCAGAAGCGCGTTCAGATCCTTTGCTTCTCCTGTCACTGTGATCTTCTAATTTTAGGATTTTGGTAGTGCCCTTAGTATCTTCATTACTTATTTAGAAATTGAGACTACTTTTTCCAAGCCTTTCAAAGTGTTAGTAATTTTTGAAAAATGAGCATACATTTTTTATATGCTCTCTCCTTCTTTCATCCTAAAATTTTCTAGTTCTTATATTAGTGTATTCCTCTTGGTCCCTTTGACCTATGAGGATCCTTCATAAAATGACACAAATTTATCCCATATACATTTTGTAGTAGTGTAAGAGGATACTCTATTAAACTCAGTTGAAGATAGTCCATAGAACAAAGAGTTCATAGCCTTTGCATTATTTTGGACCAAAGAGGCCTACTCTTTAGTCCATCCACCTATTTCGGTGGTGGGAAGAGTGATTCCTATTCAATGGCCTTCCAAGATTCCATATCATTAGCTATAATGAATTACTTCATCTTCAAGTTCCACTAGGCGAAGTTGGTTCCATCAAATAGAAGTGGTTGGGTAGACGATTGCCCCTCAGCGAATATATGAGAGGAGGATGATGGGTTTGCCATTAGATCACTATAACTGTTTATGTAGTCTACTCTAATGCTACTTGTTGGTCTCAAAGCTTAGGCAAATACCTAAGAGGGGGGTGGGTGAATTGGGTACTTAAAATTTTGCTAAACCCCTTTAGTATAAAATGTCTTTCTAGCAATCAATCCAATCACTCAATCAATGTACAAATAAATAAGACACAAGAATTTTTATAGTGGTTCGAGATAGCACTCTACTCCACTCTTCCAATAATACTCTCCTCTTAGTGTCTTAGGTTCCACTATCTCCAATAGCAAAAATATAATCAGTGCACCTGCACTCTTCTAGATTCCAGCTCTAGGGGAAAATAACTATAGTGCTTCAAGCACACTTCTAGATTTTACCTCCCGAGGGTGCAATCATAGTGCTTCCAACACACTACTAGATTATAGCTCTAGGTAGGCGTAAACACAGTGCTCCTAGTGCTCTTCTAAATTTTGGCTCTAGGGGGCATAAATAACTCTTATCTGTACCTATACAATGACAACTCTTCTTGATTCCAGCCTTAACTACTAGCTTAAGGAAATTATAATGAATGAATATTGAAAGTTAAAGCTCTTATACAGAAACTTCATAATAAGCATAGGGGAAGAATTCTAAAGATTAAATACTAAAGTAAATGATCTTCCCGAAAGATGGTTGGAAGCCTTCAAAGAAAGTTAAGGAAAGTTTGAATGCTAGACTCACGACTCTTAATAGATGTAGAAGGTTTTGGTTCAGTTTAGTAATTACATTCAAAAAGGGATAAAATATTTTTCTCAAATGTTCTCCTACTCTTCTTAATCCAACGATATTGCATTTATAGTTGCTTTGAATTCTAGCCATTGGTGGTAGGTGAACTCCATTAATGATAGCAGACTATTCTGATTAACAGATTTGAATTCTTTGTCTTCTGATTAATTCTTATCTGCTAGTATCATGCCACGCCTTCTGAGGAGTAACTTATCATTTCGCACTGTATTTCACCTCAAATTGCCCACTTTTAGAATGGGCATGCTCGAGTTCCATTTTGGAACTCGACTAGTTTCCATAGAAAAATATACAGAGTATCTCCTAAATTATTAGAGTTTATAACCTATACAATATAGATCAAATAAAACAAAATAATGATATAAACTCTAAAACACACACCCACACTTCCCATAGCCCAAGATCTAGGTTGAGTCATGATGGCAATATACTCACTAAACCACTGTAATTCATCTACAAAATTAATATGACATGTCATTCCGTCAATTATACATCAATTGAAATCTATTAAATACAATTAGCTAACTACAAATAAATATTAAAATTTATATTTACAATTCATAATCATAATAAATGAGTCTTCAATCTTGGTCACCAATTCCAACCCATAGTTGAAATTCTTCACCTCGCCTGTCAACTAAAAATATAAGAAAGAAGGTATGAGTTTCGGCAATTCAATAAGTAGACAAATGTCATAAACAATTAGTAAATCCACAATTAGCATGTTTCATATCCAATAATCAATATTCATCATTGTAATTAACCAAAAATGGATATATACTCATCAATAAATACCACAAAAAGAGATCCATGTTATTCCACATAGAACAAATCTTGAAATTTAACATACAATAAAAAGATCTTCTCTATCCCTCATACTAAGCATTCACACTAAACCAAACATTAAATTTTTAATCAAATGTGGGATATCCACTATCCCCAACCAAAACATACATGCCTAAATGCATACAAATGGGCCAATCCCCATGCATTTAACAAGCATGCCCTAATTTCAAACAAGTGGGATATACATTATCCCTATCCATCCAATGGAAACAAATGCCTACTTACCTCAAATTCTTAGCTCCCAACCATTCCTCCAACTCTATACCTTTTCATCCTTCTCAGATCATCTAGTACAGGGTCACAATCATACTCATTTATAACCATAACTCAAACTAATTTATTGTTACTCGCATCTACTTTCCAAATGCATAATTGCATTATCATCAATATACCATAAAAAGCAATGTACTCAACATATTTTTACTATTTATAACATGTCATTTAAAGTTTAAGTCCTCAACTCGCCCAATTTGTCACTTAAACACTTTATAGTCAAAATCCTTTTTAACCAAAATTGAGTCTTTAAAAAGTCAGATTTTTTGGTGCTTTGACTTGCCAGGGAACCCTTGCCATGGCAGAGAAAAGCCTTGCCACAACAAGGTCTTGCTGGAGAGCCAAAACATGCAATTTTTGGAGCCTTGCCGTAGTAGAAAATTACCTTGCCGCGGCAAGGTCTTGTTGTATGCCCAAAAAGTAATTTTTTTGGAGCCTTCCCATGGTAGAAAATGGCCTTGCCATAGCAAAAAATTACCTTGTTGTGACAAGGTCTTGCTGGATGCCAAAAAACATGCTTTCTGGAGGCTTGCCATGGCAAAGAAAAGCCTTGCTGCAACAAGCTCATTTTGTCTGACATAGTGATAGTATTTTGAGTATAACTTTTGTATAAGATGTCCAAATGGCCTAATTTTTGAAGAATTAGAAAGATAAATTCAAGCAATATAACTATTATGTTAACAAATTTTTCCAAAGAATCCTCCAAATATGTCAAAATTTTCAATAACATTGACCCATCTCATTCATCTTGTTATTTTTCTATCATTTAGAACTTTTTCAGTGTATTAGTCATAACTTCCTCATACGACACTAGAATTGAGTGATTTTTCTTCTATTGGTTAGATAATTTCATGATATATAACTTTTATGATGAATATATTTTCCAAATAGTCCATTATCTATATCAAAAATTAATCACAATGACCCCTTTTCAAATTCAGCATTTTTATAATACACACTTATACCCCTTTAGTTTTCTTCCAAAATTTCCACTTTTCTCTCATCGATCATACCTAAACTTTTAATCATTTAATTTTTCATTAATTTCATATATAATTATCCTCAAATACACCTTTAAGAATTTAATTCGTACCCCAAATCCAAATAATAACTTGTCCATTGCAATTAGCTATTTAATTTCTAAATTTATACTTAAACAAAATCATCAATAGCCCCATTTGCCATAAAATACTTAAAACATCATAATTATTGCCTTCCACATATCATATACATTAAATGGGACATATTCATACTATTTTCCACCTTGTTCTAGGTCAATTGCCAAAAGTTACCTATTCAATTTTTTTTAACCAAAATTTCTACTATTATAAGTGACTCCATATGCCATTTTCATTTCAAATTGCATCCAATACTCAAACTGAAGCTTCACACACACATTATAATACATATGATGACTAGTTTGGATCCTTTGTATAACTCAAATACATGCTTTTTCTCAAATTCACCTATTGAGTTCTTTTCACATAACCTTCAACTTAATAGTTCAAAATTCCAAAATTATCTCAAAATTTTTCAATTCAATATCTCATCCACATCACATAATATATAATAATCATGCTACATTATCCATTCAAATCATATACATGACTTTACTCAAAATCACTACTTGGGTCAATTTAATTCAAAACTATTAATGAAGCCATTCTCTTTGTTCAATTCAGTTTTCCGTAATAAATTTCTTTATAAAACATCATGTATCACCTCAATTTCTCATTATGCTAAAATGAAAAAAATTCTCCTCATTTTCAACATTCATTAACACCCAAGGTGTTACAGACTCCCCTCGTTACAAAAAACTTCAACCTTGAAACTTTTGATGCCTAGTAACTGAATCATGCAATCAAATCATATCATATTGGGTTTAATCCAATTACAATAGTTAAATCATCTGATGCCAACAACAACAAAGATTTCTAGCTAAAAGTCTATTATTCTACTCATGTTTGAATCATTTCAACCTCTATGTTATCCAATCTATCTTGGTTCTTTCATTCTATCCATATGGTCAGCCCAAAATGTATCCTATACTAATTCCAAACCAATGTATCTAAATAAACAACATAATTCATCTGCCATCAGCTAATACCATGCTCTAGAGGTCATAACAAAGTGGTCTAAACCACAATCAAGTGGCAACCACTATCAAATAAGGTGATCTGAACCACATCAAGTGGAAACCACCATCAAGTGGACTAAACTGGCTTGCAACGTTGGTGTGATCCACTCCATCCCTACAACCCCAGCTACGAATGTTACTAAATCCATGATAACATAATCAATATCATCTCTGGTATCTAGACATCACTACAACCCAGGGATTGTAAGTTCTCCATCCACACCTACTAAATAAGCAAAGGAGTCCCACAATAGGTTGATCAGGCCTCTTCACCATCAAAGGTGACATCAATCAAATAGATAAAGCCCAAAAATGGGCGGAATCCCAAATAACCAAATGAACCAGCCTAGTAGGTATCCAAACCTCAAATTCACAATGATCAAATCCTGACAAGCATCCAAATTTCAAATACCTATTAATCATATTCCAAGAGGCATCCAAAACCAAGCCTTAATCAATTAGCCAAATGTATAATTACTAATCACACAATCAAATGTCCAAATCTCAATCAAATAATCAAAAGGCCAACCTCAGCCCAATTGTCAACATCTAAACTTACCAAATAACCAATTGGTTAAGTCCTATGTCAATAGTCAAACCCAAACCAAACGAAGTCTCCATAATATTAACATCTCTATGTCATCCTATCACCATCAAAACTCTAGTCATTCTACCACCACACAAACCTAAATGCCTCATAAGGCGTATCCTACAATTTCACATATCATATACACAATCCTTCATCAAACTATATCCTACAATCTATAGCCCATATCAACATTAAATGTCAACCAATTTCAAAAAAAGCATCCAAACTCACTTACATACCGATTGTATTCTAACTAATGTCCAAATCTCAACAGGTATTCCCATTCAAGCATGCATCCCCATTTCTTAATCAAATAATCCTAAAAGTATACAAATTTTTTAATCACAATTCATATCATTTCATTGTACTATACCTTATCATAATAACACTGCAATTCCATAATTTACTCAATGAATAGCTTTCTAAATAAATATTTAAAATATAAACTTTTATCCTTTTAACTCATAACATCAACCCATCACTTACAATAGCCCGCATATAATCAAATAAAGGGGATAGTCACTAACCCTATCCAATAATTCACTCAATCCACTTATTCACAAGCAAAGTTATTCAATAAAATATTCATTAATATATCATCATTTACTATAACCAACTATAACCATAAAATTCATGAAGCCATACTCAAAATTCCATATGTACATTCAATCAAAACAATTTAATAACCAACAAAAGTCACACAACTGTTTTGATCAAAGGAATCCAATGATTCATATCAATTCAATTAAACAACCAAAGCAAATTCAATTGCCAATACTTATTGATGAAACTTTCACAGTTTCATCATTTTAAATCTACATACCTTGTAAAGCAATAACAAACTAATTATTCAAACAAGAGGCATATCAGCATCACCAAACTTCACTGCGCTACCCTAATCATCACAAATATTTGTCATCTCATCTTAATCAAACTTTGAATCAATTAATATTTTGACCATTACTACACCATTTCTATCAATTCATTAGTGCCTCAATTCCCTAACTCACACCTCTAACATACAAAGAACATTTCTTTTCCATTTCTATGTTCTTCCATATTTCTCAAATGCTCATATACTCTTATTAGCATGTCATTATTTAATTCTTCCAAACTCCAATGTCATTATGGTTTTGGGCTCCTTTCTCAACTTAAAATTATTGCACAGATAAGTTATTGGGCCCTAATACCATTCTATCATGTCACACCTTCAGAGGCGCAACTTATCATTTTGCACTATATTTCGCCTCGAATTGCCCACTTTTAGAATGGGGGTGCTCAAGTTCCATTTTAGAACTCGACTAGTTTCCATAGAAAAATATATAGAGTATCTTCTAAATTATTAGGGTTTAACCTGTACAATATAGATCAAACAAAACAAAATAATGATATAAACTCTAAAACACACACCCACCTTCCCATAGCCCAAGATCTAGGTTGAGTCATGATGGCAATATACTCACTAAACTATGTGTAATTCATCTACAAAATTAATATGACATGCCATTCCATCTATTATACATTAATTGAAATCTATTAAATATAATCAACTAACTATAAATACAAATTGAAATTTATATTTACAATTCATAATATCACAATGAATGAGTCTTCAATCTTGGTCACCACTTCTAACTTATTGTTGAAATGCTTTGCCTGGCTTGTCAACTAAAAATATAAGAAAGAAGGTATGAATCCAAGCAACTCAGTAAGTAGACAAATGTTATAAACAATAGTAAAGCCACAATTAGCATGTTTCATATCCAATAATCAATATTCATCATTATAATTAACCAAAAATGGATATATACTCATCAATAAATACCATGTTAAGAAATTCATGTTTTCCACATAGAACAAATCTTCAAATTTAACATACAATAAAAGGATCTTCTCTATCCCTCATATTAAGCATTCACACTAAACCAAACATTAATTTTTTAATCAAACATGGGATATCCACTATCCCTAACCAAAATATACATGCCTAAATTCATACAAATGGGCTAATCCCCATGCATTTAACAAAAATGCCCTAATTTCAAACAAGTGGGATATACATTATCCCTATCCATCCAATGGAAACAAATGCCTACTTACCTCAAATTCTTAGCTCCCAACCATTCCTTCAACTCTATACCTTTTCATCCTTCTCAGATCATCCAGTACAGGGTAATAATCCTACTCATTTACAACCATAACTCAGACTGATTTATTAGTACTCGCATCTACTTTCCAAATACATAATTGCATTCTCATCAATATGCTATAAAAATAAAGGTACTCAACAGATTTTTACTATTTATAACATGCCATTTAAAGTTTAAGTCTTCAACTCGCCCAATTTTTCACTTAAATGCTTTATAGTCAAAATTCTTATTAACCCAAATTGGGTCTTGGCCCAAAAATTAGATTTTTCATTCCCAAACAACCCAAACAAATCTCAAAATAGTATAATTCATGTCTTAATTATTTCCCCATAATGATTACTTTTAAACTACCAATTTGGAGAAAATAACTGTTCATAGATTGGTTAGAAACCTTAGCAAGCCAAATTCATGGATTATTATGCCTAAATCACTATAATCAACCCATAAAATTATTTCTCCCATGATTTCCATACCAAATTCACCGTTTTCCCCCAAAAATTCCATAACTCCAAACCCTAGTCCAATATGATACATGAATTCAATAGGGAAAATGACTTACCATGCAATTCGAAGATGGTCCTCTCCCATAACAAGAATCTAAGCTCCAAGCTCCCATTAGTTTGCTCCGTTTGCAAGAATTTGAATCTTCTTTCATTTCTACCATTCAAATGCCAAAAATCCATTTCCCTTAGCATACATGGATGATAATCTCTCAAAATCCACTTGTTTCCAAGTCCAAATGACAAGAACTTGGATCAAACAGGGATAGGGCATGAAGTTTGGGACATGGGAGAAGAAACGGGATGTATAGAAATGAAAATGGAACGGGCTAAGTTTTTAAAAAGTTGAATTTTCTAGTGCTCTAACATGCCATGAACCCTTGCTGTGGTAGAGAAAAGCCTTGCTATGGCAAGGTCTTGCTAGACAACCAAATTTGCAATTTTTGGAACCTTGTTGCGGCAAAAAATGACCATGCCACGACAAAAAATTACCTTGCGGCGGCAAGGTCTTATTGTATGCCCAAAAAGTGATTTTTTCAGAGCCTTGCCCTGGCAGAAAGTGGCCTTAACATGGTAGAAAAGTGCCTTGCCATGGCAAGGACCTGCTGGAAGCCAAAAGATGTGTTTTCTGGAGGCTTGTCATGGCAAGCTCTTTCTATCCGACACAGTGATAGTATTTTGAGCATAAATTTTGTGTGCGATGTCCCATTAATATGATTTTTAAGGCATTGGAAAGATAACTTCAAGGAATACAACTTTTATGTTAAAAATTTTTTCTAAATCATTCCTCAAATATGTCAAAAAGTTTAATAAGTTTGACCCATCTCATTCATCTCGTTATTTTTCTATCATTTGGAATAGTTTTGGTATATTAGTTATAACTTCCTCATACGACATCATAATTGAGTGATTTTTCTTCCATTGGTTAGATAATTTCATGATATACAATTTTATGTTGAATAAATGTTCAAAAAGTCCATTATATATGTCAAAAATTAATCACAATGACCCCTTTATCAAATTTAGCATTTTTATACTACACACTTGTGCCCCTTTAGTTTTCTTCCAAATTTTCCACTTTTCTCTCATCTATCATCGCTAAACTTTTAATAATTTCATTTCTTTGTTGATTTCATGCATAATCATCGTCAAATACTCATTTAATAAATTAATTCTTACCAAAATCCAAATAATAACTGTCCATTGCAATAAGCTATTCAATTTTTGAATTTGTACTTAAACAAAACCATCAATAGCCCCATTTGCCATAAAATAGTTTAAACATCATAACTATCACTTTTCATATATCATATCTATTAAATGAGACATGTTCATACTATTTTCCACCTTGTTTGAGGTCAATTGCCAAAAATTACTTATTTAGTTCTTTTTAACTGAATTTTCTACTATAAGTGACTGCATATGCCATTTTCATTCCAAATTGCATCCAATACTCAAACTGATGCTTCACATGCATTAAAATATGTATGATGACTAGTTTAGATCCTTTGTATAGCTCAAATACATTCTTTTGCTCAAATTCACTTATTGAGTTCTTTTCACATAACCTTCAACTTAATAGTTCAAAATTCCAAAATTATCTCAAAATTTTGATTCAATATCTCATACAAATCATATCATACATAATAATCATGTTGCATTAGCCATTCAAGTCATTATCATGACTTTACTCAAAATCATTACTAAGGTCAATTTCACTCAAAATTATTAATGAAGTCATTCTCTTTATTCAATTCAATTTTCCATAAAAAATTTCATTATAAAACACCATGTATCACCTTAATTCCTCATTATGCTAAAATGCAAAAATTCTCCTCATTTTCAACACCCATTAACACCCTAGGAGTTACAGCTAGAATGCTTGCTGCACCAACCATGGAGAAGAAGATTTCTTGATTCTTAATAAGCATCGGTTGTCGAGATTCTGCAATGGTTGATTCTTTCATCAGTTTGGAAAGAGCCTCATTAATGTTGGACAAAGTCCAATGATTCAATTTGTCCATTGCTCTTCATTATGATAGGCAAAGTATCTATCCAGTTGTCCATCAAAAAAAGTTTCTTTGTCTGCTAGTTTGTTCATTACATGTAGTAGAAAAATCTAGTTAGTGCAGGCGAGTTATCGTTATAGTAGTTCATCTATTGGTTTGTCTATTATAAATAATAGATGAATTCTAGATGCATAGATGAATCATCTTTTTAGTAATTTATTTGTTGGTTTGTCTATTGCAAGTAATAGACAAATTATAGAGGAGCAGACGAATCATCCTTCTAGTAGTTCGTTTGTTGGCTTGTCTGTTGCAAGTAATAGATGAATCCTGTTGCTCCATGGTTGTCTATTTTAACAGATGATCATTGGCTTGGTAAGCTATTCAACTGTGGCTTACTTATAACAAACAAAATCTATTGTATGCTTGTTGCTTTGCATTCATAAGAGATAAACTTAACTTTGACAGATAAATAATGACTCAGTTAATTCCTTTTAATTTGAGCTTTGACCATAGTAGTACTTTGTCTCTGGCTTCTGCACTCCCCCAAGTTATTTATCTTTTTAATTAGATAGATTTACACCTTGGAATATATTTTGATTCTTCTTTGTGTTCTTTTGTTTGTGAGGCCTATAACTTGATTCTACATGCTAAATGCTTGACAATAACTATTAGTACATAATCTATAATCAAGTTATGTTTGTCATCAAAAATATGCATTTATACTAACATCAAACTCATAGGTGAAGTGAATTTCTTAGTAGTGAAAACATAACATCAGAAGTTATGAAGCAACAAAGTATTAACGTCAGAACCTCTGAAGTAGTGAAAACATAATGTCAGAAGTACATCAGAGATTCTGACGTAGTTCAAACTCTTGACCTTTAGAATTTCTGAAGTAGCTTCTATGATGGTGATTAGTTTGGTGCAATTTTGACATGGTTCTAACTAGTTTGGTCGATTCTGACATCTAAGGAATTATAATCTTTAGAATTTTTGAAGCATCTTAATTTTCAAAAGTGTGTTAGAACTTATGAAGAGATTCTGACATGGTTGCAAAGGTCAAACTCAAAATTTTTGAAGTAGATTATCCTTCAAAAGTGTGTCAAAAGTTTTGAAAAGGGTTTTGATAATAGGAATTGATGCTGAGTGGGTTTTGAATAATGTCAGAAGTGCAATAGAGGTGTTTTCTAATGTTCTCAGAAGTGCAATAGAGGTAGTTCTGAATTGGTTCTGAATCACATCAGAAGTTGTTAGAAGAGATTCTGAGTGAGTTCTAAGGCTTGTAAAAGAGGTGCTGAATGGGTTTTGAGGCTCGTAGAAGAGGTGCTGAATGGGTTTTGAGGCTTGTAGAAGAGGTTTTGAGTGAGTTTTGAGGCTAGCAAAAGAGGTTCTGAGTGCATTCTTAGATTCTGAGAAGTGCAATAGAAGTTGACAGAAGTTCATAGAAGTGCAACAAAGGTAGTTCTGGGGTGGTTTCTAACATTCGCAAAAGTGCAATAGAGGTAGTTCTGAGGTGGTCTCTAATGTTCTTAGAAGTGCAGCATGTATGGTTCTAAGGTTCTTAAAAGCATGACATGTATGGTTCTAAGGTTCTTAGAAGTGCGACATAAATGGTTTTTAACGTTCTCAAAACTGCAACAGAATTTCTGAAGGCATTCAAAATTACTTTAGAATTATGATGAAATTTTTGAAGGGCGGTCAAAATAACTTTCAAGCTGTGACAAAGTTTTTGAAGAAGTTCAAAATATTTTCAAAAGTGAGATAGAGCAACAGATATTCTAAAGGGGTTCTAAAGCTCGAGCTTCTGAAATTCTAAAGCTTCTTCAGAACTTTTGAGGTAGTGAAATTTTGATATTAAGAATTTCTGAAGCAGCTTAACAAAAAAGAACTTTCCAAAGCTTAGAGGGATTTTTCAACAACACTTTTCAAAAGTAATTTTGAAGATTTCAGAGTGTTTTAGAAGGAAGAAATTGCAAATAGAAGTTGGAAGTGTGGCACTTGTTGGTTTTAGAAGTTGCAAATTGTTTTTAAGTGTGCAAATTGAGTTGTTATTAGAAAAGCTAATTTTCATACATTAGATGCTACAAAATTTTATAGTCTGAGACATGATGATTATGAAGTTATTATTGGAAGCTGATTTTTAGGTGCATGTGTTGCAAATCCATGATGTGCAACGACGCAATTATTTTACGAACTTTTATTTTTTTATGCACTGCAATGCTTTCGAAGCTATATTTTCGTAGTGAAATATGAGTTATCATTGGAAGAGGATCTCTATGCATAGTGGAAGAGTTCTAATAAAACCATGATTCTTTGGTTAATTAAAGGCATTGAGGGAGAGAGAGTTGGACGTAAGAAGCAAAAGGAGTGAAAGAAGTATTCTAAGTTTTGCAACATGCATAGTTTGAAGATTGTTCTTTTCATTCTTAGCATGAACTAAATCTCTTTTTCTAGGATGATGGTGTAGCCCTCCTTGATATTTGTTGTTAACTAGGATTATTTGTTTATCAATTCAATTTTATCTTGTTTCATTCATTGCTTTTAATGCAGTCATCTGTTTGTCTAGTTTCTGATCACCAATTTATCAATTAGATTGATTATCTAAGCATGGTTAAGGTACGCACCATATGCTAAACCATAAGCTCTCTTGAATGAAAGGATGGATGGTTAAGTTACACACTATATGCTAAACCAATTTATTTTGTTCATTAAAGTTCTTTATTCTTAATGGGTTTTCACCTCAATTATGCTACATATCATAGGTAATTGGAACAAGTGAAAATACTTGATTAAAACATGCACACCTAATAGTAATAATTATATATTAGTGAGAATGAACCCAAGATAATGAATTGACACCAATATCCCAGCAACATAGGATATCATTATGTAATGAAATCAGATCCCTAGACTCTTGCAACTTGTGAAATCTCATTAACTTACCAACTGTTTCTGTTCTCATATTGAATCTTACACTTTTATTAATTTAGCATCACTTAATCTTTTGATTTAGAATAGTTTAGTAACCAAATATAATTGAATCAGTTTGCCAGTTTCCTATGGTACCGATACTTACTAAGCACACTGGACTATTATACACTCGTGCACTTGCGAGGAATTATAATTTGACCATCAAGAGGCAAGTGAAGGTAATGTTTCCTTCCAACATCCTAGTGATTTAAAGTTCATGCATGCACATCCTAGAGACCAAGTCATAGGAAATATATATGATGGTGTTAGGACTAGAAAATCCATACACAATATTTGTGGACACTTCGAATTTATCTCTAACATTGAACTTATTTGCATTGATCTAGCCCTCGATGATAAAAATTTGGTAATGGCCATGCTAGAAGAGCTAAATCAATTTGAAAGAAACAAAGTATGGAAATTAGTTTCTAGACCCAAGTATATTGATGTGATTGGAACTAAATGGGCTTTCAAGAACAAATTAGATGAAAGTGGACTTGATGTTAGAAATAAAGCAAGATTATTAGCTAAGAGGTATTCTCAAGAAGAGGGAATAGACCATGAGGAATCTTACACCCCTGTAGCTAGATTAGAAGCAATAAGAATGCTATGAACTTCAAGATATTTTAAATGGATTTAAATACTGCATTCCTTAATGTTATTTGAATGAGGAAGTCTATGTTAAACAACCTCCTAGTTTTGAATTGAATGATCAACCAAACTATGTATATAAACTTACCAAAGCCTTATAATAATTAAGTCAAGCTCCAAGAGCTTGGTATGAAAGATTAAGTAAGTTTTTCAATGATCATAAGTTCAAAAGAGGAAAGATTGACACAACAATAATCATTAGGGATGATGGAAAAGATATTTTGATAGTTCAAGTATATATTGATTATATTATCTTTGGCACAACTAATGAAACCTTATGCAAATAATTTTCAAGAATAATGCAGACTGAGTTTGCAATGATCATGATGGGAGGGCTCAATTACTTCCTTGGCTGCAAATTAAACAAAGAGAAGATAGCATATACATTTACCAATCCAAGTACACAAAGGAGATGCTCAAGAAGTTTGGAATGGAAGGAATCAAAGTAGCAAATACTCCATTGAGCACCTTAGCCCGATTGGACAAAGAGGAAAAGGGTCGACCCGTAGATCAAAAGTTGTATCATAGTATGATTGGTTCCCTACTTTACTTTACTGTATTTAGACCAAATATATTATTTCATGTTTGTACACTAGATTCTAGTCTAACTCAAAAGAGTCACATCTATTTGTAGTAAAATAAATTTTTAAATATCTAGTTGATACACCAAGTCTAGGCCTCGGATATCCAAAAGGTTCAAGCTTTGAACTTATTGGATACTTAGATATAGACTTTGGGGGACACAAAGTTGATTGGAGAAGTGCAAGTGGAACAAGTCAGCTCCTTTGGAATACATTGGTTTCATGGTTTTCAAGAAAATAAACCAATGTTGCTCTCTTCACTATAGAAGTATAACACATTACTATTGGAAATTATTGTGCAAAATTGTTATGGATAAAATAACGACTATTAGAATATGAATTGAACTATAAAAAACATTCAATTACACTACAACAATACAAGTGCAAGATGCTAGACAAAAACTCCTAATGTCACATTGATGCACTAACCATAATGAAATTGGGCATCATTTTATTAGAGATCACATAGAAGAATATGGTGTCCGTTTGGAATGTGTCTACAAATGCTCAACTTTCTAACATTTTTATTAAACCATATTCATCCGATAGTTTTTATAAAATTAAAAAAGAATTAGGATTGACAAGTACAAACACATAAGATTATGCACTGTCAATTCTTATTTGTGATGATTTGTTTGAAAAATAAGATAAAATATATGAATGTTAAAAAGCTTCAAAAAATGAAAAATCTCAAAAATTAGGAAAACAAATCTGGCATGGTAGCCACTTGGACCCCAGGCACCTGCACCAGAGGCACCCACCGTATAAATCAAGTAAAACCCCATGTCATTTCATTTACCATTCTATTTTCTTTCCCATTTCAAAACTTCTTCATCCTAGATTTTTCTCCCATTCAAATACCCTCAGATTTAATTTGTTTTTAGAATATTTTCATCATCTCCTAGCCCCCTGTCAGGAGGCCGATAACTTGATGAGGAGCTTCTACTTCTAGAGGAACAAGCTCTAGAGCCACATTCGGATCAAAAGAGTCTAGCTCATCACTGACTTTGTAGGTAACCTTCCTATATCCTCTCCTACATATGAGCACAGTGCAAATGAGGAAGAAGTGGGGATGGAGAGAGGAAGTGTGGAAATTAAAATGTTTGATTTGGCTACACTACCGGATGTAGTAGTGTAGCCAAATGAGGTAGAAGGGAAGATGTTCCTAAACCCAAGTTTACTCCTAAGGACCTTCCTAATTACTACTTTGGAATTGTTAGGAGGAAGTTTACATTTTACACTACTATTCTAGGGAGACCAGTTCATGTGCCTAGGAAAATAGACTTTGTTTTTTTTGATAGATGTCAGCTAGACATACATGCTATGATCAATTACAAGGTTAGGTGGAAATTATGGAATATGATGGCCCAATATAAAAATGAGCTAGTTTTGATATTCTTTTTCAATTGGAATCCTAAAGAATATCAAACTATAGTAAAAGGGTAGATATTAGATTTTGAACTCATACCACATCCAAAGATAGTAACTTAGTTGAGATTCCTGAAGTTCCATATGATGAGGAGGACCTCAGCATGAAGAGTGAGGGGTTATTAAATGCATGGTCTACTGGGACTATATACAACACAACTCATAGATATATGAAGACAATAAACATGACTATTGAGATGAGGATGCTAAGGAAAGTGATGGAGTCGATGATTTTACCCAAATTAGGAAGCATGGAATAGATTATAGCACTAGAGGCTAGGGTGGTATGGATGATATACCATTACTAAAAAGTCAGTGGTCTCAAGATTCTCATGAATGCTTTTGGATATATCTCTCCCCATATGAACCACATTGTACTCTATAGTTTATGCTTTTTGACCATAGCTTCATCTTCAACTGCTTTTGTCTTGCATTTGTCTGTGGAAGTTTATCTTTGGATTTAACAGACAACACAAGCTCATTGTAGCACATCTTTGAAGCATTGTTTTTTCTCCCATTGCTTTTGTTCATGGAAGTTTTTTCTTAAATAATGCAATATTTCTTGTTGCTTGTCTTGAAACCTTCCTTTTTCTTCTTCTTCTTCCACAATCTTTACCAGTTCAACCCCTTTGGAATGTAGTAGATAATTATGGCAGTTTATTGCAGATGATTATGATCTCACACTTGGAACTTTTCTGCACTTGCTATGTTGTTAGCTTTCAGATATACTATTGTTTGATCGAGGACAAGAAAAATGAGGAAGAAATAATGCAAATGGAATGACATGACCGGAATTGGTCGCCTTTGGAAAATACCAAAGGATTTTCCACT